>JAQGCM010000487.1:0-24931 GCA_034699705.1 Hymenaphorura dentifera | reverse complement strand
AAATATTAACAGTAGAGGTCCAGGATTTCAGCTTGCTGATTTTTTAATTTTGTAAATTCATTACTAGCACGATTAATATGCAATTATGAGCAGTGATTGAAGCTATTGAACACGAATACAAAGGAGAATTTCGATTTTTCTTATCATATATTTGTATATTCATTGCAGATGATTGAATTTTCGTACTAAACATGATTTAGTGCTCAATAATCAAAACAATCAACGAAACTGTTACACGTTACAATTTTGAAAAATTCTTGTCGTCCATCCTTACAGGCTCAGATTGATTGATGGTTGTAATGTTGGATTCGATTTTGGTTCAAAAAGTTGATTATTTATGATTTTATTTGACAAAATTATTGAAATCTGAACATACAGCAATGCAGACAATCAAACTATTATTGGAAATTAATCGTGAACAATTCCTTTATTAGACAAATCGGCGTCGGCGTCCGGATAATTTTTTCCTTTGTTTTTGCTGTTCTCATCAGAATCCTCAACTTTAACATTAGTTGAGCCAATTATATTTTTAATTCGACAAATTCTACTCAACATAGCTATAGCAGTACGTATTTAGCGATATTCGTATGGTCGGACCTAGACGGGAATCTTATGGATTTGAACGTCAGTCATTGCTTTGAGCGGGTCCGACTTCACAGAGTATTAAAATCGAACAATTTTACTGCCAACATTTTTACATAAATAAAAATACCTTTTTGACAATGAAAATTTTTTTAGTTTAATTTTGGTTTATTTAGTCGAATACCAATGCATTGTGTACATTTTTTAAATGCATACCTGAGCAAATTAAATTTGTGGGTAAGCTGATAGGTTAACTAGCATTCATTCAACACAAGATGAAATGCAGACTGAATTCAATAATGGGATTTATTATAGCAGTGGAATTATAATCAATCGTAGCATTTATTGTTTCATATCGTTAAGCGCCGATAAGCAATCTGAGAATATAAATTAGTTAATAGTGATAAATTGATTTTTAAATTCATCGGCGTCTGACTGCCTTTTTTCATCAATTTTAGCTTTTCTCGTAATGGCGTTCTGACGTGACATTTTTACAACTGTCGAATCCTATATTATTGCTATCGCACAAATCTCAAAATGGAACGTCTTTTTGAGAAAATCTAAAAATGGTACAACAAAATTAGTTGCACGACGATCCGTTTATGAATCCATTCGTCACTATTAAGTAATTAATATTCCAAGATTTGTAAAAAACAAAATCAAGTAAAAAAAAAATCAGTGAACTTTTTTTGACCTTCTTCGTCGTCAAAAACCTCGAATTCTAAGAATTCTCAATTTTTAATTTGTATTTTGCTAGTGTACGCTAGCGTTTAGGACTGGGTAAATTCTTTTTGCCTACGACGCTGCGCTGTAGATGCCAAATGTATGTCGTAATATCCGCCAATTTGTCTAAGCAGATCTTGCCTAAATGGTATTTGACACTGAGATTGGTTGAAAATCGGTATGCATTAGTGCAATTGACTGCAATTCTCTATCCTCTCGAATAAGTGCAAGCAGCGATAACTTTTGTGACGGATAACAGATAAGCAGAACGTGTGGCAAGTATGTAGCGTTATATTGCATCTCCGCACCTTCACACCATTGCATTGCAATAATAAATCGAATTACTAAATTAGGTCTGCATTTTATATGGTATTGGATGCTTGCTAACCAATCAACTTACCCACAAATTCAATTAGCAGTTTGCTCAGCTATGCGTTTAAAAAAATGCACACAACGTTTTATTCGACGAAATAAACTAAAATTCAACAAATTGTTCATTGCCAAAAACTTACTTTTATTTCTGTCATTCGCCAAATTGATTTAGTAATATCAATTTTTTTTAGTTCTTTGCACAGTCGAACAAGCTTTCGAAAAGCACTGGCATAAATCTGGTCTCAATTTAGCCGCTCTTGTTTTGTGGTTCATCAAAAAAAAAAGCAACGGAGAAGGCGAAGTATGTAGTTGAAAATGCGTTCATTTGTAAAATTGGCATGCGAATTTGAGAGTGCAAGACATTTTTGTATTGTAGTCGTTGTGCCCTCGTCTAAATCATTATTTAGGCTGACGACAAATAATTGGTCATAAATATTAGAAATAGAATAGCTGTATGTAGTTGTCTGGCGTGGGTGCCAAAATTCGTTTGCCAAAAAGTGTTCACAATTTGCAATGTCCAAATCGGCTAGCCTAATTTGAGTTTTGTATCATACTTAACTTTTGTAAATATGGGCCAACTCGTAGAAAATATGCTTTGTTGCATGTTGGGTATGAAGTAGAAAAAATCTGTTCGGCTGTAGAAATTGAGTTTGTAATTGTTTAAGATACGAGTTCAAAGAAGAATTATCTGAATAATAAATAATTAACAGTGACGAATTGATTTTTAATCGGGTCGGCATCGGAATCTTTTTTATATCCGTTTTAGCTTCACTGGTAGGGGCGTTCTATTTTGACATTTTTGCGATACCTGTAATATAGGACTCGACAGTTAATAATTTGGAAAGAAAACATTATTGGAATTGTTTGAAAATATCACAAAAATGTCAAAATAGAACGTCAAAAAATTGGCCAGTAAAGCTAAAACGGATATAAAAAAGATTCGGACGCCGACCCGAATAAAAATCAATTCGCCACTGTTAATTGATTCATATTCAGATAATTCTTCTTTGAACTCGTATCTTAAACAATTACAAACTCAATTTCTATAGCCGAACGAATTTTTTCTACTTCATATTCAACATACAACAAAGCATCTTTTCTACGAGTTGGCCCATATTTACAAAATTTAAGTATGATACAGAACGCAAATTCGGCTGGCCGATTTGGACATTGCAAATTGTGAACACTTTTTGGCAAACGATTTTTGGCACCCACATCAGACAACTACGTGCAGCTATTCTATTTCTAATATTTATGACCAATTATTTGTCGTCAGCCTAAATAATGATTTAGGCGAGGGCACTACGACTACAATTCAAAAATGTCTCGCACTCTCAAATTCGCATGCCAATTTTACAAATGAACGCATTTTCAACTACAAACTTCGCCTTCTCCGTTGCATTTTTTTTTGATGAGCCACAAAACAAGAGCGGCTAAATTGAGACCAGATTTATGAGCCTGCGGCTTTTATATGTATTTATTTAGGCAATGGGCTGGGTCAAAGATTTGAGATTAAGAAGACTGACTCTACATGACGTCGACACTTTCTATTTGTTATTTTTTTGTTCTTGCCGATTACGATTCTTTTCACCCACACTTTCCTTGGTCTTATTTACCTGCCTGCGCCGAAGGAGGACTACTTAAATGAAATGAGTTTATTTCGGGCTGAGACATTTGAAGGTATTATGCAGTGCAATTTCAGTGTGTCACTTGTGCAATAAAAGTTGTATTGGCACGTGCAAATCTAATTTAGTTTTTTCTGATATGATGATTTAAGAGGGAGTGTATCTGCTGTCTTCTGCTCGGGAAACGTCAGCTTTCCAATTACAGTAAAACAGCACAAGTGCCAAATCGAGCATTTGAATTTGCATAACTCCAAACAAATTAGCATTAGCTAATCCGCTAACCAATACTTGTAGATCCAGCTAATTGCTTTTAAAACTTGACTATTGAATGTATTTTTAGCACAGATTTGAAACCAAGAGGAAACAAAGATTTGCACAAATATGCTAATAGGTTGGGTTTATATTGACACATTGCAATGCAATTGCAACCTTCCTAATAATTGTATGGGCAATTAATTTAATGCATGCATGCATAGGTTTGGCGCCACAGGCGAAATTTGTATGGCTAAGGCCAACGCATTTTGTGAATATTTTCGACTCATCAATTTGCACGTTGCAAATATTCTGAAGGTGTGTTTGTATATATTTTTAAATCATGATTCATTGATTTTTTATTTATTTACACCCTTAGCTTCCTGCTTACCAGGAACAACAAAAGTGCAAGCTGACAACTAATACGCAAAAAAAAAAGAATTTGCATGCGAAATGTAAGATTAAGCATACCCAAGCATGCATTCCTGACTTCCACTTCCACTCCGTGTCCTTGCATAAAACTACAAATATTTTCGATGCTTTTAGAATACGAATACGATCTTGTGTAATAAGAATGAGTAGAAGGATAGAGAGTTCTGACATTTTAAATATTTAATCAAACTCGCACGTCCATTCCATGCCCAAATTTTCCATGTTTATTTTTATAGTGGATGGAGGCTCAAGACGGAGAATCAAAACGTCAAATCCGCTCAAGAATGTATAAATTGAGAGAGGAGCGCTTGAAGGATTTTTACAACCGAGAAGGAGTTGTGGAAAATATTTTAAACCCAAGTACTGAGCTAGAGCAACACATGAAATCTCAAAACTTGGAAGATTCTCAAGGGCCGATCATGTGTCAAGTCGGTGAAAAAATGACCATTTCTAATGAAAATGGTGTCCAAACCAAAAAGCGTCAGCGCGTCATCAAAATGGGGTCAAATAATGTGGCCACAAATGGTAGCGGAGGAAAATCTGGGGGTGCAATCATGACCTCCACAACAACAACGACAACAACAACTTCTACCAATGGAGGAGGGCCTGGATATCTCAACAACAAAAATGCTTCAGCTAGAAGAACAGTCTTGACTGAGCAACGGACCACGACGACTGCTGGAACTAAATCTTCATGTGGAAAAATCATAAACACATCCAAGACGACTACGACTCAAAGTTCTTCTGGAAAATCATCCCCGAAGAATCTTGCCATCTTGGACAAGGAGCCGTCTCCACCAGCTAAATCATCTGGGCCTGGAAATCAACCTCGTTTCATGGCAGCCACCAAGAGCAGTGAAATGGGAAAAGCTAATTTTACAACAACCACCACTTCTCGCGTAGTGGAACCAACAATTTCGAAAACGGTTGTGACAAAGACCAGCTCTACGAAATCCACTTCTGATAAAACTATTAAATCCAGAGAGACTAGCCCAAAAGGTCGAGCTGGACAGACAACTACAACTGGCAATACAAAAGACAAAACAGGAGCCATGACCAAAACTACGATTGCAAAAGGTAAGGAAGAGGAATCCATCATAAGAGAATTGGACATTTTGGACACATTTTTGTCTCAAAGAAGCACTTCGGTCGAAGAACCTGCCCCGATCACAGTAGGAAAGAAGCAGGCGAACGGAACCTTAGAAACTGTAAAAACGGTTACCACGCTGAAATCCAAAGGAAGCCGAGGAGGAAAGCAGTCGTCGAAAATTGACTCTGGATTGGTGGATGTAACCATTAGTGGGTTAGAGCCACCTTTCACAAAGACGATTTACAAGTATGACTGTCCCGGAGACGACCACGACGGTCACAAGCACCATGAACGTGGCAGAAAATCAATTTCGAATTCCAAAGATATTCGGGAAGTGAAAACTAATGCAAATACAACTAAAGCATCAGCCATGACAAAGTCAAACATTGAAGATGAGATCATCATTGACACTTCAGAGTATGAAAATCGCAAAGTTTCGTCTAAAACAAATGCAAACGCAGGACGTGAAACGTCACCGAAATCCACCAGGGGCACGAGCAAGGAACCGTCAACCGTCAAGTTGAATTCAACCGAGTCTCAAATGCAAACCAAGACAAATTTATCTAAAGGAAAAACTACAACTTCTACGAAAGTGAGCGAGACTTTGAGCAAACAAGAAAAATATGAAGCTGATATTTTATCTCGCCCAAGCATCTTTGACAAAAAGAATCGACAAGGTGGAAGACCTGAGCCAAATCCAAGACGCAAGAGCTCAGCCTCGGACTCTTCCCCAGAGAGAGAAATTGTCCAACCACATAAAATTGTGAAGAAGGATGCTGCAATTTGGAATGAAACTTGTGCAGCTGGGCATGAGGATTTGGCAGATGAAGACGATGATGATCCACTCAAACCTCAGACTCGTTTTAGTGGCAATGCTAAAGGATTGGAAAGCCCAGGTGCAGTGCTTAAAGCCAAATCGTTGTTTGAGACCAAAGCGACCGAAGCTTCAATGGATAAAAGTTCGGGTGGATTTAATCCCAGTGGGGCTAATTTTAAAGTGACGAAGAATGCAGCCATCTTTGAGGCTAGATCCCGCGGTGAAAGGGTTAGCATTTCTTCAGAGTCATCTTCCCATCCGACCGATGATTTTGTCAAAGAAGAAGTCCAAGAAACGAAAGTCGAAGCAGCCAAATCATTTGATACCTCTTCCAAAAAACCGCAGGGTAAAAATGTCGAAAGTTCGACAAAACGAGCACGAGAGAAATCAGGAGATGCTTTAGCCAAAACTGTCGAAACGAAGTTGGTTGATTATTCCAGGCCGAAATCGGGTGATGTGTCTTCGGTTAGAACAACTTATTCAAAAACCGTCAACACATCTATTAAGACAGTTGGGGAGCCGTCCGCCACCAAACAAGACAGGCCTATTTCTATCGATACTCCGACTAAACCATTAAAATCTGGCCCTCGCGGTGAAACCGAAATAAATGGAAGACTCGAAAATTCCAAGAAAACCATTATCGTAAGGTCCAACTCTGCTATGCTAGAGGCTAAGGTAGAAGCAATGATCAATCGATCGAACAAAGCTTCAAGTCCAACAACTCCGAAGAAAACGACATCAATTTTGGACACAATTAGCATCGACACAATTGAGAGCATCGAAGAGTTAGAAAGTCTACTTGACAAAGCAACCGAGTATGACGAAAGGAGCAAAATTCGGGCTCGAATTCGTGCTCTGAAAAGAAAAACTAATTTGGAGAAATCAGGGGAGTCTACAATTGATAAAAGTACTACAGCTTCTACTGTATCCAGAAAAATTGAGTCTGTAACCACTGCTACCAGCACAAGCAGTACTTCGAAAAACACTGGTTACAATGCAAAAACGTACACGAGTCGAAAATCGTCTGATGACATTCCAAGCCCTGGCACTAAGTCTCCACGGAAAAGGTCAACCGAATCCGCAGAGAAAATTACAAGGAAAATATCTGGTTTGGAATCTCGAAAACATCGAACGTCTGGATCAAGAGAAACTTCACCAACTTCGACTTCTGGACCAGCCAAACCATTCCGTAGAGAATCTTCCCCCACTCTAATTGGAACCAAAAAATTTGAAAGAAAAAGATCTTCGAAAGAGATAACGGAAGTTTTCACAACCGGTAAAGCCCCTTGGAATGACTGTCGATATCCCGAGCCTAGCAAGCCACGAAGAAAAAGTTCTGAACTTGACGAACAAATACCCAGGAAGCCCTTAAGTAGAAAGCATTCTGAAGCAAACGAAGCGGTAAATAGAGAATTCGTAAGGAGGATGACTTCTAAGGACACGACCACTAAAGACAAATCCCACTCACCGTCTCCAGAAAAAGTAACCCGCAAAACTTCTCGCGAAAACGGAACCTCTAAGAGGAGAACTTCTAAGTCTTCCAAGTCCCCCTCTCCATCACCTGACAGAATCACTCGCAAAATTTCTCGCGAAAGGGAAACGGTAATAAGAAGAACTTCCAAGGAGACCTCTAAAAACAAGTCCCCTTCACCATCACCGGACAAAATGACTCGCAAAACTTCTCGTGAAAACGGAACCGCTAAGAGGAGAACTTCCAAGGACACTCCTGGAGATAAGTCTCCATCTCCATCGCCTGACAGATTCACCCGCAAAATTTCTCGGGAAAAAGAAACGGTAACAAGAAGAACTTCCAAGGAGACTTGTGCTTTTAAAGACAAGTCCCCTTCACCGTCACCAGACAAAATGACTCGGAAAACTTCTCGTGAAAATGGAACTGCAAAGAGAAGGACTTCAAAAGATAAGTCCCCCTCTCCAACAGCTGATAAAATCACCCGCAAGCATTCTGGGGAAAGAGAGAGCAGTCCTCCGCTGAGAAAGTCTTCTGCTTCTGAGGTCCGTTCTTCTAGGGAGACAAGTGCAGAATTGTACTCTACTCGCAGACTTTCCAAAGAGAAAAACGAAGACGAGCCCAAGCCCAAACCTGTCGAGCTGAGATCATTAATACCCAGAAGATCACCTTCACCAGATCACAAAATTAGTGCGGAAATGAATGCTAGGATAACATCAAGGGATCGAACTTTGCAGCAGAAAAATTCCATTGAAGAGTTTCTGATGGCTGAGAAACTGACTTCAGAGCAAGAGGAATCGAACAAAGTTAAAAAAAATTCCAGGAGTAAAACATCACCCCCTAAAATACCGATAGCTCTAAATTCTAATAAAGATTCAAAGCCAGAAGATTCGAATGAATTAAAGTCAAAATATTCCAGAGTTACCAAATCCAGCCTTATCAAAAATGATGACCAACCTGCTGAACCCACGACTGACGTGCAAGCACGCAAAGATTTTACTTCAACCGATGAGACTTCTAGAACCAAATCTGACAAAACAAAGGCAAGTACGACCGTGACCAGTGTGTCCACCAAAAGTACTAAGTCAGCAACAATGACAATGGGCGGAACTGAAAAACGAAGACCTTCGGAGGAAACCGTTGAGACAAAGGCCAGTATTTCGTCGAAACCAAGAAAATCTTCACCAACTCGAAAAGATTCCACGGAAGGAGGAAAGCTTAGCCGTAAAAATTCTGAAGAAGTCTCGGACTCTACAACCAAGAGAAAATTTTCTTATGAGCGCCGTAACTCTTCCAAAGAAATCAAGCCAGTCCAACCCAATGTTCAAGACAAGGAAAATTCTACTTCAAAATCAACCAAGACCTTTAAAAGCACCAGTGCCACAAATTCTTCATCAATTTCGGCAAGCGGAGAAAGTTCGCTCAGGTCAACTTCTGTGACTTCTTCGACCAAAAGCAAACCTGTAGCAAAAACTGCGAGTGGAGCTCAAGGGACTGACTCTGTAACGTCTAGCTATGGAGTTGGTCCAACGGATGACGACGGAACACCACTTTTTGGACTTCGAGCTTTAAGAAAAATTAAGCAAGTTCAAGAACAAATGTCAACCAAGAGCTCTGAGGACACGACTTCTTCGTCTCCAGAATCTTCTCGCCAAAAAAGTCCTGGACCGTCCAAAACTGAAGAATCCAAATCCACCGTGCGTTCCAGCGACATGTATGGACTTCGAGCCCTTCGAAAAACTCGAGAAACGACCCCAACTCCCCAAGTGCCAGAGACTATCGTCGTCACTCCAGATGACGAAACAGATTCTGACAAGGGAACCAATGAGAGATCCGGATCTGCTCCAAAATCAATTCTTAAGAAAACGTCATCATTCTCGAGCAACAAGAGTGACTCCAAGACAGACATGGACTCCATCGGCCTCAACTCAAGCACAATGGTTGCATCGACATCATCCATGTCCAAAATCTTTGGAACGACCTCAGGAACCGCTGACGATTGGAAAAGGTCATCCCCGGAGTCATCTTTATCCCGCGGTAAAGTTGGACGCTCTTCGGTTCGCGAAATGTCGAAAAAATTTGAGATTCCTTGTTCAAGTAGCGAAGGAGACACTTCCGGCACAACTCGGACCAAAATATCTGTTACGACCACCAAAACGAGCAATATCACCGGCGGTACTGACTACGACATTGAACCCGATTTTACAACAACTGAAATTTCTGAGCCATCCACTGGAACCATTACCAGAACCACGGTGACGACAAGAATTGAGCAGTCTGGATCTGACGATGGCTGCGGCAGTGGTCGAAGTTTCTTGACGGATACAACTCCAGCTCAAAATTTGTCTGACGTTCTGGAAAGGATGAAAGGAGAAGAGTCTTTGGATGAGGAGTCTGGTCGAAATCTTCTCAACAAATTCATTGGATCCCAAATTTTGTTGCAAGGAGTTGAGCCTTTGGTTAGCGGCGGGTCTCGGGTGAGTGAACCTTTTCAATAACTTTTGAACCCTTCCAATTCTTTTTCATATTTTTTTCACAACAAATTAAGCAAAGCAAAAGTCGAGCAACTTTCTGAGAAAGGTAATCGTAAAATTCCAGCCAAATCGTTCAATCCGTAGGTTAATAAATTTGGGGCGTGCCTGACTCCATTCAAGCATACATCATGTGGATCAACTTTTTCTACTCTGTTGAATTGCATTCATTCCGATCAAATTAAATCAGGTGGACTGAGCACTGGCACTTGGCACTAAAACTTGCCACCTGCAAAACTTTTTGTGACTTGCCTGCCTCGCGATTAAAAAACTCTTTGATTCATTCATCCTTTTACACAATTTCTCATGAGGACAATTACACAAGTCCTTTTAAGGGAAAATGGTTACCCGTCGTTGGATCGACGGACGGCCCTTAGTCAAAACTCAAAAGAATGAAAGATGGAAGAATCAGGAGAAGCTTTAACTTTTGCATGCTTCAGTCGTATTAAAAGACAAAGCCAAAAAATCCCAGAAAAAAGTCGAGTCAATTTTTCTTCTTCTGCCGAATGCAAAGTGCCAACTGCCAAGTGCCAATGTACGTATTGCCTTCATATGGAACGACGCGACGTACGTATGGATGGATGGACAACATAAAATATTTCGAGTTCGAGTAGGTGTTCGTCGTTCGTTCGCATGCATGTCCGTTCAATTCAAGCTTGATTGGAGTTTGAAGAAACACTTGTTATGTTAAAAGCTCGGATTTTTTGGTTGGTGAAGAGTTTTAGTTTTGGCCAAAACTTGAAACATGACATTTCGACTAGTTCGACAAGTCAGTCAGTCATTCAGTCGTTCGTCGAGTTCTTTCTACTACGACTACGACTAGGACTTGTAGTACAGGACGACTCTGAATTTTTCGAACTTGTTCTAGAAAATTGCATCTTTCTTTTTTTATATTGAATTTTGTCAGAGTTGAACAAAGTGGATGTACTGTACGTTCGTACTTACTTATGTAGGAAGGAAGGAAGCGCAGGTGTGAAAAAGTTTTACATACGTACTCTTTTTTTTTTGCACAACTCTTTCTTTTTGGCTTGTTAAACTCATTTGGGCATGATGAATAGGATTTTGGGGCTAATGATGCACTCCTACCTCCAAGAAAACCTCAAGCTTTGCTCTGCTCAGCAGCTTCAGCTCAGCACTTGCAAAAGAAACACGAAACGCGATAATGCCAAACCAAAGCGAAATTGTCGACATCGGTTCGCCGTTTTATTTTATGCGTGCTCTATCGGCTATCGTCTTTCGGCTGCGGCTGGTGCAGTGCTGAGCTGACTACCTTCATGCCAATCTTTTCGACTGTAAAAAAGACCCGAGAAAAGATTCAAGGAAGTCCCACATGCATTTACATTTTGAAGCTTATGGAATTGCATCTCATCTGTACGTAGTAGTATCTTTTGTGTACAGAACCTTGTCACTTTTTTTAAAACTTTCTTTGAAAAGTAAATCTACTAGTATTCACTTCATATGCACTACTGGCAGCACTGACTGGCAGTCAAATATCCGATTAGCTGAAATGGCAATTGGCAAACTTTTACATACACGAAACACGAAACTGCACTGTGCGTATTCCGAGTCCATTTTGAAAGCAAATGTGTCATCTGGAAAACCCATGCACTCCCCATTCACGAGCTTCACCAAAAAAATTACATTTGGCTTTTAAACACAACAACAGGAAAGATGTGCGAGCATTTGAAGCCAGAAATTGGCAAAAGATGATGATTGGGATGGGAAGAAGAAGGATGGGGGTGTTAATCGAATCGAAATCAAAAAATCTGTTCCAATCTCCATATGAAATGTCGGCTCTGCTCTGGGTTTCTCCCAATCATTTAGTTTAATGTGAGGCAAAATCGTTTAGTCGTTTATTGACTTAGGTTCGGATGAATGAAAGTGTGAATACTACAAGTTGCAGCAGGGGAAATGGCCATGATGAATTTCAACAACCCATCCGGCCCAAGTCCAATTCATTTTTTTTTGGCTTCTGAACCAAACCTAAAGCCACCATTTTGACTTTTCGAACGGTTCAAATTCGGAGAATTGAGTTCCAATCTGTTCCAGAAGTTGTCTTCAGTCTTTGGCTTAGAATTTTTCCAATCAGGCGCAGAAATTGCCTGCCTTGTTAAATAGGAAATTGGCTGAGAAAGACGCCAGCCAATGTTGTTTACGACTCTTGAAATTGGAAATGCTGTTGTTTCAGTGCAGAAAAAAGTTTGCAAAATTATTTACTCTATATTTAGATAAAGGCACTTCTTTGCACTGGCGTGCATGTCCAAAATGTTAAAATCTTAAACGCCACGTACCAAGTACGTACCGACAAGGCGTTTCAAATCAGGCGACTAGCTAGCCGTACCGGTTTTTAGTACTTTGGTCACCTTGAACCTTGCTAAAAACGTGTTACCTTGTTTGAGACCAAACTTGGTCTTATAAAAGTTTCTCGGGAGGGACTATTTTTACATATGATTCAAGACAGGGAGTACAATGAGTACATGCTGTATTATGGTGGCTGTTGCCAATGCCAAAATTTTTGCCAAGAGTCAAGTACAAGACGACGAAGAATGAGACTTGAGAATGAGAGTGAAAGCAAAAAAGGATAGCATTTGCATTTGCATTTGCATTTGGCAATGGCAAAGACGACTAAATGAAACAACAATTTTGGTTGAATCTTTTGTTGAATCTTAGAGTCAGTTTAGAAGTCAGTTGACTGAATAATCGAATGAAATCACAGGAAGGAAAGAAGAAAAGGAAGCCAGGACGGAAGGAAGAGTGATGAAGGACAAAAGACAAGACTCCACAAATGTAACGTCGTTTGAAACCTCAAGAACGATCTGAGTCTGAACCTCTAAAAGATTTCTAGATTTCTAGATTCTCGAATCTGGAATCCAACCTAGACATGTTTTTATTTATTTTATCCATGTAGTTGGATAGGATTTGGCGGTGGATGAATGACTTGACTTGTCTTGTCTCTTGTGTGACTCTTTGTGGCAATGGCAAACGCTGAGACCGTTTTTGCAACAAAAAAAAATGAACTCTTGTCTCTGTCTCTGGAGGTCTTAAAGAAGAGTGAGAGTTTTACATTAGACACGTCCAAAAAATGTACGAAAAAAACTAGTGAAATGTGAAATTGTAGTATGCAGCTTCTAAATTAGGTAGAGTACATGAGTTTGGTGAGGTAGGATTGGAGCATTTTTTGGTTTTGAAAAACGCCGTCGCCATTCCCATCGCCATATACAAACCTAAAGTTGAAGAAGTGCTATTTTTTTTTTAAAAAAAAAGGGATCGGATCTGTCTTGCACTTGAATCGACTCAACGACTACGATCTTGCAGCCTTGCATGGGAAAGCAAAGCTTAAAGACCCGGGCTATCGGGCAAAGACTTGCATGCAATGCAAAACGGCACCAGGGAAGGTTTTCGGTACGGTTCGGTTCGGTGTCTATTTTTGAAATAAAAGTGAAGTTTATTTTTTGTGGCAGCGTCGGGTCGGGTGCAAAAAGTTTTGTTCCCTCCATCGAGCTATTTTTGGGCAAAGAGTACTTTTCTTAGAACAGCCGGAGATTTCGTACATGAGATTTCTCGTGGCCTAAACCACCATTACAACTCCCGTCCCAACCCGTCGTGTACAGCAAGTCGGCAAATGCGTTTTTTTTTGTAGCGTCCTTTTCCATTTTGCTCTTTTAAAAAAAAATTTAGAACGACAGACACTGCGTCGCATCTTTTGGTGCCAAAAAAAGCAGGGCTTTTTTCTTGAGCAAGCATCCGATTTTTTTTTCTCGGGGGTAAGTGAGTCCCAATCAGCAGCACCTACATATTTCCTAAAACTTTCTGTAGCCTCTTCTAGTTGTTGTTCCTGATGATTGAAGTTGTTTTCTTGAAGAGTTGGGAGAAACACCACTTTAAAAAATTTTGCAAACTCTTATTTCGTCTTTGGTCGGTCCATTTGTGTGTTGTCGTTTTTGCTTTCTTTTTTTTTGTGTTTGCAAAAATTCAACTCACTGATTCAATTCCATCTGATTCTCTGAAGTGAAGTGAGAGTCGAAACAAGTACTGCTACTACTGCTACTGCTACTTCTAGTCTTTCTAGTCGACGATTCGATTTCCACCACAAATACAAACAAGTTGGACATTTTTCTTATCATTTATTTAGTAGTATTTCACCTCCTTTCGCTCTCTGGAAGTGTTTACATTCCTACCCGAGTTCTACTGGGCCTTTAATTTTTGTCGAAAGTGCTCAAGTGGTTTGCTCTTCTTTTTTTTCAATTTTCAATTTACTCTTGTCTTCTCTGAAAGGTCACCACCACCATGTCCTCGAACCTCATCATTAATGGAGTTGACGTCGAGCAAGAAATGGATGGATCGAAATTGAGACTGCTTGTAAGTACCACTCGTTTAATTCTTTCAATTTTGGTCGGTCTGAGAAAATTAAATTGGTTAATAGGAACTTGGAATACTTGCTCAATTTTTTTTTCGTTTCGACAAATTCAAGTTCGCAAGCCACTAATTGTTGCATTCCTTGCTGAAAATTTTTAATTCAAATCTAAATCAATTTTTGCTCTTCAAATTTTCAATCGAATGGCAACTAGTCGTTTCAAAAAGTCAAGTTTCGTTGGTCCTGACGTGACCTTATTCAACCTGACATTTGACAGACATGTCAATTCAAATAAAAAATTCGCATAAAAGCTTACTAAAATATGGGTTTGCTTTCTCTGCCCAATAGTATCGGTGTTGGGTTTGGGACTGGCACAATGCTCGCCAAAAAGATTGCTCAACCTTCCAAATGCTCAAGTTCAGAGTTCTTTCCCAGTTCAAAGTTTCTGTGCATTGGAATTTGGAATCTCCAAAGAATTCCACAAGTTCTTTCCCCCTATGCTCTGGAATGACATATTTCGTAGCAATCCAATGCAGCTCAATTTTTTCCCCAACCATTTCTGTATACATTTATGAGGAATGAAGGGCTTTTATTCATTTATTTATAACCTGTTTTGTCTTTGCAGCTGGAAGAATGTGACGGAGATGCGGAACGTGTGAGAATTGAATCGAGACTCAAGACTCTGGGTGAGTTCTGAACATTTTTATATCAAATTTGATATCAGAATACTCAGGTCGGTCATCAACTCAGACAGCGATGGGAAGGAACGCTGCTGAAACTTTTATGGGTGCAAATCTGCCTTTCAAAATCATTCTGCTAATTTTTAGTTTAACCTTTGGCAAAACCTACAATTCAAATGAAATCTAGGAGCATAAAAATACATGTACAAGTACAACAATAGTTACTATTGTTGCACACAAAAGAAACACGGTTCAAGATGAGCATGAAGGCTCAACAAGACTATCAGAAATATTTGAATTTAATCATTATATTATGGAAATGTGTTGAGATGTTAATGGCAGGTCGGCAGGTCAGTCAGATTCCGAACAGCTACAAAAGTCGACTCAAGTCAAAATGAAGACCAGCCAAAAATGAAATAAGAAATGATTAATGGTGTTTTTGGAAGCTGCCCACTCTTGAGCAGAGCAGCACAATTTCCTTGGGGTCATTTTTGCCTTTTACAATTCCCTCATGATGTCACATTATAATGATGAGATGATTGTAATTGCAATAGAAAAAAAATTGAAAAGAAGAGAAGAGAGTTGAGTTGAGTTGAGACTTGTCGGGCGATTAAGCGAAAAGTAGACAGCAAATTAAACCATAAACTATCTTTCAAGGAACTTGACCATGCATGTGCAAAATAGTGTCTGGTCTGTACGATCTTGTAAAAAAAATCCCACACAAATCAAAATCCCGAATGTCACGTCATGTTATGTGTTTGTTACAACAACATTATTTTAAAGTCAACCTACACGCCGTGTCCCATTTCACCTCGAGACCGTTTCTTTCGGGCACCTTTTTGGAATTACATTTGAAGATTTTGCGTAGGGTAGGTAACTAATTTGCTAAATGTCCGTCAAATTTTTCCCATTGTCTTTCTTCTTCTTCATCTTCTTCGTCTGTCTTAATTTTTTTTATTGCAAAGTAGGAGGCGGGGGTAAAAAAAAAAGACATGATCTTATATTGTTGTAATTGTCCTTAGAGTCGAGTTGTAGTTGTATGGAAGGCAAGTGATGGTTAAATTAGGCTTACAACAGGTCATGCGGCTAAATTGAGTTTTTGAGGTGTCACGCCACGCTCATACACAACACTCCATAACGGGTCGATCTGCTGATCTTCTGCTACGAATTATTCCTATTCATGCCATGTTAGAAGAAGATGCAGGAAATTCAGACTCAAACTCAGCCCCAGGTCACTAGACAGTCTGAGCTCAGACTTTCATCCTCATCCTACACACAATTCTCCAAAATTACTTTGTTCTTGTTGGGGATTGGGATTCCATTCAAAGTCTCCAAGTCTGAAATGAAATGATAAATCTTGAGAGACACGCACAATAATAATACTACTAATATCGACTGTCAGAAATTAATGATGCGTTAAGAAATGTGAACGCGAAAGTGCGAGGGTTGAGCAGAACGGAAACCATGCAGCAGCAAGCGTCTTGCGTCTTGAGAACTGAAGCTGACATTATGGGATTGAATTAAATTTGTGAAGAACCAAATTCTGGCACACGAACGAATAATGCTAGCTAAGATAATTACATGCATTGCAATAGTGGTTGACGGACTGACTCCTTTTAGCAATTCGCACTGATGATGACATGATTGCATGGTTTGATGGTTTGCCTTATTTTGGACTTCTTATTATCAATTGTTGCAGAAGTCGGAGATAAGGAAGTCGGTGGGAGTGGTGGTCAAAGGATGTCGATGACTTCCACGAAAAGTGCTTCGGCGGACGTAACTGGTGAGTTGATGCCCTTGATTTTAGGTCAACTCCAAAACTCTTTGCACAGCTTTAGTACTTTCGGTGGTGGGAGCACTAGTGGACTTCTTCATAACAATGCGGTAGGGGGGACAAGTAGTGGAGCCGGTGGTGGTGGTAGTTCATCCAGTAGTAGTCATAGTAGCAATACGAAAGAAAAAGGTAGTGCAAACGGTGAAGACTCGAACGAAGAATGTCTGTTCGACTCGGGGACAGAGTCTGGAGAAGACGTTGCCTCTTGTGCCCCAGCCTCAGTCAAATCTTCAGGTTCCAAGCGAAAATCATCCCCTCCCCCGGCAGAGTTTTCGTCCTTCATGGAAGGGCTTCGAAATTCTCTCAGAACTGCTGGGAATTCTGAAGGGTCACCTGGGGAAGGGGGGTCTCTTCCTGGCAGCGGATCACTTCCTTACAAGGCTCGAAGAGTTTCAGCCACTGAAGTAAGAACTGCCTCGAATGCTGAATCAGATCTCCTAAATCAAGTTGACAGCGTGCTGACTCTCCTAAGAGATTCTTTGACCAAAGATCCTAACTTCATGTCTCAGAAAATGGCGACTGGGTCTCAAGTGGACCCACACCGAGGAAAAGAATTGATTGCGCTAATTGATCGTCTGAAGACAAGTCTGCAGAGCAGCAACAAAGAAGATTACCCGTTGTTGCCGGTACTGGTGGGCCAAGGGGTAGAAAATGGGTGCACTGGGTGGCAAGAACCGAGCCCTCCAGACCTCCTTCCTTCCAATGAAGTCACTAATAAAATTGTGCCTAGTGACGCATCCTCTTGGATCGTCAAACCTCAAAAATCCGACATGATGGACGAAGCACCTTGGAAAGTTCGGGCTGCCAAAAAACGATCGCAAAGATCGCGATCTGTAGGAGTCTCTGATGAAGAATTGGCAGAGGCTAGACGCTACCTCCAGGAGGAAGCATTTCGCTCCGCGCTTAAAGAAGGAACGACGACGGCGGCTAAATTTTTCAAAGATTTGGACAAAGGAGTAACGCCGAGCGGTTATTCTGTCGCTCCACCGCCGCGAACTTGGAAATCAGACATTGAAAAAGGACTCACGAGCGTCCCCAGACCTTTCGTTCGCACAAGTCCTGGAAATTTCTCAGTAGATCTTCCAGCCCGAAGAGTCAGTAGCGTTGACGACTCCAGTTTCATAACCGGAGTATTCAAACTCAAACCTTTCAGAACATTTTCTCTGGACAATTCCAGAGCCCATGCTTTGGTCGAAGCAGTCGGTGGAAATGTTACCTCACAGGATCTCACTTCTCCTGATGCAACAACTTATGATCCTAGCGCTAATTTGTTCACACCGGAAGAAGTTGTACAAATTGAAATTCATAAGGCAGCCATTAAGAAACAAGTGTCTGCAGAGGAAGATAGGAGGAAATTGAGAAATAGCTTGGTTTGGCAGCCATCTTCTAATAATCCGCAAACAAAGGAATTTATGGTGGGGTTGCCAAAACCGTACGCGTCACCAAATAAGCAAGAATTGCCAGCGGAAATCCCACCGACCAACAAATTTGTCCAGCAAGCGTCTAAACCGGCCAGGTCGGCCTCTGACCAAGAGAAACAAACACAAAGCCATCCTGCAGATATCTCACGATCTAGAAACAATAGTTACAGCGGAAGTTCTGGAGACCATTCGATTCTTTATGACAGATCTCAATCAGGCTCTAGCACCGGAACAACTAGCACAATTACGACCCTGGCAAACTCTGCGGCTCTTCAATCCCCTAACCGAATTGAAAATGTCCAAATTTCCTTAACAGAACTGACTTCCTCAGAATTTCCTCAACTTCAGATTGCAATCACACTCAATACAAATAATAATAGTGGTGGGGCCACTGGAACAACGAGCACGGCCCCCAGCAGCAGCAGCGCTGGTCAACAACAAACCTGTACCACCGTTGTTCCCACCCCATCAAAAATGAGTTTCAAGAGTTCGAATCCGGAAACTTCGTCCGGAGTCCAGTCATTGTCGGACAACAGCGATGGTTCAGCCGGAACTGCCGTCTCAACTTCGTCCAAAGTGAATCGCTACAAGTCTAAAAATGAGCGAAAGAAAAAAATGAAACGAGCCAACACGATTGATATTCCTCGTCCTCCAGGATTTTTATTTTCGCAAGGAGGAGAAGAAACTGAAGGTGATGACGAAGAGGAGTCAGACTGCAACACACCAGGGACAAGTGAAAACGTGGCACCGCCCTTTGTCTCGAAACCTGACGTGGAGCGAAAGTACGTTCCATTTTTAGACAAAAGCAAAGACTTGGAAGATTCCAAAGTCGTGAGACCAGCCTATCTCAGCGTTCATGACAAACAATGGAACAATCGGTTTTACAACTTGAAAACATCTTTCGAGTCGAGCAGCCAAGGCTCTAGTCCAAGCGCTTCTCCGATGCCGTCACCTGGAAAACAACGCTCAGACATGCTCTTGGCTCACACCCAACAAAATCAGGAGCACTACTCAAAACCAGTTTGGACATCGGCCATTGCCGAACCTGGTCAAATGCCATCAACTGTCAGAAATAAATTGCAAGTTTTTGAGACTAAGATTACTCCAGAAGTTGGTGCACCTAAGGTGGGCGGCGCTGTGGATCATCAATGGAAAGCAGCTGTTGTCGCCCAAGTTCAACCGCAACCAGCTGCACATCATTTTCCTCAACCCCAGCGCTCTTCGATACTTTCAAAGAAGGACAATTTCGAAAAATTTGCCGAGGCTAGGACAGACCCTCAAATTCCTCGCAAGCAAATGCCTGTGAAACCAATGGCCGCACCACCTCAGTTGAGAAATGTCCCCAATTCCGGACCCATGAAGGATGAGCAACATCCTCCTGTCTTACCTCCAAAAAAGCAAAATTTGCAACAAAATCAGCAGCAACTACAAGCGGCGCCACAGCAAGAAGGAGTGCACATGATTCACGCCACAAAATCAGCAATAGAAGCCATGCAGCGAAATAATTTCGTTCCTCCTCCAGTCGTTCCCCCCAGAACGTCCCATCCGCCCCAACAAATACCCCAGCGCCCTCCGCCCCCAGATAAAGTTGACCTTCCTTGGGCCAAAAAAGAAATCAGTCAAGTAGCCGAAGGACCACAGCGATTGGTGGGTATGGCAGAGGGTGGTTCAGCCCGAGTCCAAATGTCTAAAGCCCTATTCGAATCAAAAAATTCTGGAACAACTTCCCCACCCCCTGTGCCTCCAAAACCTAATAGACTTCCTGGATTTGAGGCTCCGCGCAACCAGTCTTCATTTGCAGCAGTCAAAAAGTCAGACTATGATAACTTTTCAAAAGCCAAGCTTAAATCAGACCATCATCTCTCGTCGCCATCTTCATCCCCTCCTTGCCCAACTCACGTCGAACACATTTCAGGAATATTTAAGCCAATCTTGGTCCCAAGCGGTGAGAGCAAAGATGGACAACAATCGGGACGAGTTCCAAAATTGGGAGTTTTTGGCGTTACCCGAAGTTTTGATGAAGGCTTTCGCCAAAAATTAGAATCTCAACAACAACAGGGTCCTCCGATTCATTTTGGAGTTCCAGTCTTGCCTGCAAAACCCAAACCAGCAGACATGTCAAAACTAAGCGGGAGTAAAACAGTTGAAGCAAGAGTATCTGCGTTCGCACGCAAAGAACCTGCCAAAGCACCACAGCCGATTCCAAGACAACAATCAGTTCCTACTTCCCCATCACTTGATTCTGAAGGGATGCCTAGCCCAACGTCAACTTTGATTGCACCTGTCCTGTCAAAAGTAATGAAGGGACCAGATCAACAAAGGGCAACAATGACTCGTCGTGACATGAGTACCTTGGGTGAAAACCACCCGTCAGCCCATCGAATCACCGGTGCCCGATCCAATATTCGGTCGATTCTCTGCAATTATCAGCCCGACACTCAAACCCAAAGTGACGACGAATTTCCATCCGTTCCGGGACGCAATGGCCAAATATCTCTTCAGATCCGGGGAAGTCTCCCTGCCACCATTCACCCGTCACCTGCTCTAACCAAATCTCACTCTGGAGACGCAATATTTAAGCCACGCTTCAAGCAAGCTTTACATTTCCCACCGGTTGAGCCAGTTCAACAATTAAATCAACAACGCCAGTTTGGCCAACCACCGTCCATTCCTAAGCAAAGAAGTTTCACAGACTTCCATCAAGTCAATCCTAGCAACAATGAGCGACGTGGAGTACCTTTGCCAACAGTAGCACAATTTCCGCCAAAAATCGCCCCTCATCCTCAACCCTCTAGCCTAAATTTTTTATCTTCGGTTTCGGTTTCAACTCCTTCAATCCCAAGCGCTCCGCGCCCAGCTCCTCCGCGCTCTTCTGCTTTCCCTTCTGCCGACAGTTTGCAACGAGCTTCCTCTGGAAGTAGCATTTTCGACCGGACCCAATCTCTATATATTTCTGCTCAAGAAAGTGGATGTGCTGCTCTGGCTCCAAAACCACGAAGAAAACCTCCAACCCTTCCCCGGGCAGCCATGTCCCTTTTCCCGAAACAATATGAAGCACAAATGTCTCCCGAAACAGTGGACAAGAAAACAAAAGAAGTCCAAGCTTATTTTCAACCTCAACAACAACAGCAACAACAACAATCAAGTCAGAAAAAGAAGCCAGATCCGTCAGCATCAACTTCTCAGAAGAATTACAATTTCCTTCAACCAATTCAACAACAATTGCCACCCATGAAACTAAGACAAATTCCAAAGCAATCGCTTCAACTCAAACTTCAGATCCCTGTCCAGCAAGTACAAGCCCAGCAGCAGCAACAACAACAGCAGCAGACGGCGGTCCAAGTCCAAGCACAAAAACAACCACCTCAACAACAACAACAACAGGCGCAACAACAAACAACAAGTCATGCAATTCAAAAGTACCAGCAAAAACAACAAGGTGCATTTGGGACAAGAATTCGGAAGAGTGCATCTCATGGGAAATTGATGCACAGGCAAAGGTCTTTGTCGGACGGTGAAGAAGACGTAGACAAAATTTTTGAGAGTCTCTTCAAAGCTTCTGGTACGGATCGTCTGATTTTCAAAAACGAAGAAGCATGATGAGCTTGATTGACCGTGACCGACCACTACTAAAAAACGGCCTTCATTTTTAATGATTGATTGTTGCCTAAATCGCAGATTGAATTTGCCAAGCACGGCACTGCACTGCACGCACTTCTGGCTGCACAAATGCTCCAAAATAGTGGCTGGGTTTTGATTCTCTTAATCTGACTTCTTCTGCTTGGTGAATCTTAACAACACTCACAATATTTCAATTCGAATTTCATTCGAGGCAGGAAGGTAGGGATCCGGCATTTAGTGAATAATTCGGTCATATTATTTCCTGTGGAATTGGAATGAGCTGCTGCTCCAGGAAGGACAAAGGCATTGAGGAACAAAGTTCAATTAAAATGTCCAACCGTGAACACAATATTCAGAGGCTAGCAGAAATATGCGGCTTTTAGAATTCACTCCTAGCTAAGCTTAGCAGCCAACTGAGTTCAGACTCAGCAATTTGTATGCAAAGACTTGTAGCTTCGACTTCCGGTTTTGGCTCTTGATTTACAGTGTGATTCTAGGAATACATTGCATCAAAATCAGCGATAATAAATTTGTTACTCTACTTCATCATTTCAATACACCTTTGCTGCTAATTAGCTATGCTGCTAAAATAACAGCGTTCGTTGAATTGAATTGAAATTGTTGAACTGAATTTTCGCGTGCTCTGCAACAATCGTAGTGGTAGTGTAGACGTTTTGCCAATTTTTTTTTGACTAATGCTTCTTTTTTGTTGTTTTTATTCTGTGATTTGTTCCAGTCGCTTCCTCCAAAGTGGTCAAGAGTGGAGATACTGACATTTCAATGACTGGCTCCAAGACGTCGGTTCAATCTCTTTCTCAATGTGAGTGACACTAATACCAATACCATTTTCCATACCTAGAGCCGACAAATTGTACGTAGGAACTTTTTTAAAGGATAAAAATGCGTTCGCAAATCGTAATAATCGCAATAAGAGTGCAACGCCGTCTTAGTAGTAAAATGCCACACTCCGATTTAAATTCTACGTTTCAACCTCAGAAAAACTAGGTCAGGTCAAGTTAGTGGTGGACGATTGCTGTCGTAGAAAAACTAGAACGGATATTCAACTGAATCTAACAGTCTGTGGGTGGGCGGAGGTAGAGAGTTCAATGGGTAGAATTTGATGGATGAATTTTGGAAACTTTGTTTTCTTCCACTCGACTAAAACTTTTGCTTCATTCATTCACAAATGTGCCCTAGAAAAGGTCGGGTTCGTTCCTTAGGCTAAAGATTTTGATTCAAGCCAAAGAAAAATACTACATAGAATAAGAAAAAACTAGACTCAGACTCCATGCAATGCTGCACTAAAAGAATTAGGTAGTGGAATGGAAATAATATCTAGGTCATCCAGAAAAAAGGGGCAAGTCTTTCTAGAAAGCGAAAAGGAAAATGAGCCGGTTAAAAAATATTTAGAAAGTTTGTCGTTTTGAATACTGAATACTGAATTCTGCATCCGTTGATGACAATGAGAGTTCACCGGTGACCTTTGTTAAAAGAGTGGAACTTTTTTATTCCGAAATTTTACACGAGCTTGGAGAGATGAAAACAGCTACTTAAATTAAATATGACCTTATATTTTTATTGGAGCTCAAGCCCAGACTCCCAACATAGTTGTGGATTTCAGTCAAAGCAAAGACTCTACTCATTCTACGACCACTCATTTTCATTTTATGACATGGCACAATTCCCTCTGATGGAATCGAGGAAGGCGACAGGGCACGGAGAAAGTTGTTTGGAGAAAGCAGAGAAAGCTCTACATTTACATTTCCACTTTGGAAAGTCTTCGTGAAGTCTTCCCACTCGCACTACTCTACAAGAGTCGCCCACGTAGTACTCATTAGAGTGAAGTTGCTCATAATCTTAGGTGTTATTTATTATCGGGCCCAGGAAATGATTCACTTGAGTGTCTTTGATGAAATCCTCTTCATTTCATTTCCATTTCCGAAATTATCTCGTATACTGCTTGTATACGTTAGTTGGAAAGTGGGGCGGTCGACCATGATGTGGTTGGTCTGGTCTGTTTTGCTCCTCAAGTAAAATGTACCTACTGTAATGTATACGGTTTATGTTTGTTCACAAATTCTACTCAAAATGTTGTTGGCAATTTACTTAATTGCACACTCAGAAGACTCTCTGAATGATTCGAAATACCCAAAGAGTATTTTGGTATTTGTAAAGTATAACAATGTGCGTGAACGCATACTCACACTAATTTTTCTTTTGTTTCAAGACGACCATGAATGAAGTTCTATGTTCTTTTTTTCCTAGTACAGATTTTATTGCTGAGTTTCTCACATTTGCACAAAATTTATACACGTTCAGCTCTTATTTTGCATAGCAAGCAGAGCTATAAGCAGCAGTAAATACAATTTTTTCAACTTTCGCTTTGATTTGCTCTTGAAGAACGACATACTACATACTTGCATTCAGGTTGTGGGCAGATTTTGACTTTTTTGAGCAACTTTTTGTATCTCACCCAACAACAGAAATGAATGAGAGTGAGAGTGTTTTGACTGGAATTGATGCTAGAGATAAGTATAATTTAATTTAAAATGGCTCATTTTTTTGCTTGAATATTCTCTCTGTATATTTCTATTCATTTCCATTCCTGCTATGGCTTAAGTTAGGCAAAACGAATCATTTCCAAAAACATTTCATGCTCTTCCTAATTCAGTCTCTAAAATGACGATTCGAATTCCTGATTGTTGATTTACCTCTACAAAAATTCTTTTCAGTGCAAAAATTCAAAGATTTTCAGTTGGGTTCCTCCAACATCATTCCTCACTTTTAGACCTTGTTAACACATATTGACTTTATAAGTTGAGGTCATCGTCTGTGCGAGTGCGAGCAAACTATAAGATTTTCGCAACTGCATTTTACGACTGAATTTAGATTGAACTAGATTAGCTCTGATGGCATGGATGCATGGGTGCATTCTTAGTATTACGCAATCTAAATCCACAATAATATGTTAGTTGGACTTGAGTCTTGGTCTTGGCTCTTGGCTCTTGGACTTTACTTTAATAATAAAAACACAACAACACTTAATAGTCAGTTAACCCTAGGATTGCCGCGTTCGCGAACAACCGTGTGAGGACACGTGTGCTCGAAATTGAGCACGTGCTCAAAATT
>JAQGCM010000486.1:0-24954 GCA_034699705.1 Hymenaphorura dentifera | reverse complement strand
AAATTATATGCAGCACTGAATCATATCCAGAATCCTAGAATTCCTACTCCCTCCTACCCATTCAATGTTCCGGTCCGGCACAAACATAAGCCGGCCTTGCACGTGGAGACCCTGCACCGGGTGTTGAATTGAGGGAAGTAAAAGAAGTAACCGATTCCTAACGAAGCCCTCTCTTCTCTCTCAAGTAACGCGAACATGACCAAACCAAAAAAGATCGAGTCAAGCTGTCAACTCAAAGAGTGTTTTCCTTTCAAGACTCTCTTTTTGTATCCACAAACCGTCCTTTATTATTATCGGCTTAAGATCACCACCCGAGATAAATCTGTTTCTGTTGCCCGTGAAAGGACACACAATAATCCCCCACAAAAATTACGTACTGCCTGTGGAGTACAGTTCGAAACTCTTCCACATGTTTAAACTAAACATTTGCCTGCTCTTAACTGCTTCCATCCACCTTTCCTCAATGTGAAAGATTTGTTAAGAATTTGATTGCAAATAAAAATGAAACAATTCTGAAGCCTTGAATCTCAGGAACACTAGAATGAGTTCCACAGGCTAGAAAATCTTTCTTGAACAGGGGAACAAAACAAGTGCTAATTGCTTTCACCTGATGTAAAATTGATTTTAACCTCTTGAACTACGACCAGTAAAAAAATTAAACTTACCGGGTGTCTCGCAGCGGCCGCGGCGGCAGCTGCTGCATTCATTGCTGTTGGGTACATTTTACATTACTGAGCACAATGCATAGTAAATTAGAAGATTCACTTGCATAAATACAGTCGGCGGTGTTATTGGGTAAGTATTCCAAATCCAATTCAGGGAAATTGCTCAACGTACGGAACAGAATAGAACTGGCAGAAGTACTACTTCACTTTTCAGCTCTTATTTCTAAAGTACGTGAAGTTGTAGTAGAGCGATGCGAAGTCTGTGAAGCATAAGCCCACTTATTTACTCTCAAGTGTTTTGTAATGAGGGGAACACAAACAAGGATGTCCTTATAGAGAGAAGAACCCAACGACGACGACAATAAATCTCTTCTCTGAACTTAACTGAACAATGCAACAAAATTGAGGTTCCCGTTTCTCAAAAACTTTTCGGACTCCTTTCCTCTCTTGACAATTGACAATTTTCTTTTGAAGACTGTGTCACCACTCTGCACAGGTAATTTAGCTCCTTGCACTTGTCCTCGTACCGTAGAGCAATCCTGCAAAAATTGAGGTGTCGTAAATGCAAATGCCAAGACGGGTAGCTAAATAAATAAATAACACTAGTAGTAGTTGGCAGTTGGGTTGCCCTTGCCGTATGTTGATTGTGTTCTGAAGTGACTACTGTTACTCAAATTACAGCACTTCTATTCTATTGTACTGTCACCGTAGGGGTAGCCTATTAAAGAACAGCACTAATATAATTTTCCAAAAGGAACCAAATGTGTGTAGTTTTCACCTCTTGACAGAGACTGACAGTTTTCGGGGTTCCTCTCTTATGTTTCGATTACCACCGTAGCCCTGTTTTTGGCGTAGGTCAAAATATTTCACATCAATTCACTCTACACACACACACATCACCTAACACCCACAGCAGCTGGTTTACTGGTTACTTAGTTGGTTAATACTTCATGTTCATGGGAACTTGACGTGGTCCTTGTTCTTGTTCCAAGTTTTAGTTTAGCTGGCAGGAGAGCTAAATGTGGTTTGGTACGACTCGTTCGTCTAGTCTAGACTCAAAGTGTGTGAAGTCCTAGTAGTAGTAGTAGTAGTTAGGCGGAGTTGTATCTTCTATAAATGTTTTGCAGAGTTTGGTTTTGCTTGCATACAAAGTGCCAGTAAATCGTAAAGCTAAATGTCGTCGAAACTAATGGTTTTGTACTTCCAACCCGAAAATGTGTGGTGAAGTATATTATTCTTGTTTTGTAGTACTTCTCTTATTCTGCACTCGTCGTCGCAGTCGCACACACCACACGTTTTCACGTGTAGAGTAGAGTTGAGTTGAGTTGACTTCTTTCCCTCAGCAGTCAGACGCGTTAACGTTAACAAAACAAGAGTCAACCGACTGGAACTAAACTCCTTCCTTCCCTTCCCTGCTGCCTCTTCTTCCCTTCAGCTTGACTAACTACAAATAATATCTTCAAATAGAGTTCCTGGCACGGTACACTCGGTTCAATTTTCTATCCAGAATTTTCACTGTCGACGATGAGGTTGCTTGCAACTCATTACTTATTGACTGAACTTGTTAAATGCTTGCTGTTGTTGCTTGTTGTTCTCCAATTTTAGTGTTTTGATGAATTTTCAATAAGTTTCAAGCTTTTCCCTTTTGCTGTGCTGGGGCATAAACAATTTGACTTGGCTTGTTTTGGTTGTTTTGTTGATTGTTCGATATTCGCGAAGAGAGCTTAAGTTGGTGTTATTAAATTTGCTTAAAACGCTTCTTGGATGAATTGCTCAATTCCAAACACTTTGTTCCGCTTATTCTTGGTGTAGAGAAAGTCCTAGAAACAATTAATTTGGATTAGGTATATTAACACCTTCTAATCCAACTTAAGCATGATATTCATGTTCGTATGCGGTAATTTACTCAGCCGGCGCCGGCTCCGCAGTAGTGCTCAATTTGTTGAGATTGTTTACATTGCCAATGGCAGGCTTTTTAAATAGTTGGATAAATTGACAAACTAAATTTTTGCGTTTTCCATCGAATTCGTCTTGCGAAAACTTGGCCAAATTATCTTCCCAAAATCTAGTTCAGACAGGAGAAAGGAGGTAACGCAAAACAATTTGCCTGGGATTTTCCCGTCTGGAAGGCGGCATCAGGTGTAAAAACAATTACGAGACTCTGGACTCTGATATTACGCCTCCTATTGTACTGTGTATTTCTTTGGGTTTTCGTGGTTTGGTTTCCCAAGGATAATAACAATAACTTGGTTCAGGTTTTGCTTGATTCAACCGAATGATATTACATAGGAAGGAAAAGGTTCCTGAGGTTTGACAGGACACCTTATTAAGCAAGAGTACGTATAGGAATGGGGATGACGTGACCGCCGCAAGAATTTCCCCACGTAGGTGTACCCAAAAACCAACTGTTTAATATTTCACTGACTGGAAGGAAAAGGAAAACCTAATTGAGTTGAAGAGAGAGAGAGAGCTCGGAATACCGCGGAATCAGTACAACATCACATTCTATTGTGCAAGTGTTCTGCTGGGTTATAAAATGAGTCGAATAGTAGTCGAATTTCTCCATTCCATTCCATTTAAATGCCATGACTTGACTAGCCCCGATATATTCAACATTCTATTACATTCATCCAGCCACCAGGATGGCAGCAAGAGCATGAGAGCAACCGAGTGAAGTGCGGTTTGATGTGGTGGTGAAGACCTATTCTCAATTCTCTCTTCTCTTCCCATTCCCTTTTATTCCATTTCACAATGTTTGAGAATTGGAAGAAAAAAATTCCGGAAATCGTGGTTTTGATGTGGTGCATTACACTCAAGTCTCCACGAACGGCGAACCACACCAAATGTGGTCACCCCCGTCCGTTTTGTCGCTCAAGCAAAAGCAAAAAAGGGACTTCTTGATTTGACATATACTCAGCCAGAAAACATAGTTTCACAGTTTGACTACTCTGCTACCTTTGAGTTTACGTTACACGAGACCTTTTTGGAACACCAACCAAATCTAACTTTTCTGGGAAAGAGAGAATCTGTTCGGGTTCCCTTTTATTATAACGAGAACCGCATGACCGGAAACTTCCAATATTACCATCTAAAAACGATCACCGCCCAACAATCAATATTTTCACTCCTCCATCCATCCATTTGTTTACCCCTGTCTACCCCATCCTCGTGTTTTTACTTAAATACACTCATTCCTTGTTCGACACGCTATTTAAGGAAGGGCCCGGTCTAACAATTGCCAAGAGTGTAAGGGTAAGTGCCTAAACTTTATTCCTAGACGCAAGTCCCCGACCCAACCCAGTCCTTCGAGTTGTGTAAAAGTTCTGCAATATTGTGCAATATGGGAATGCAAACAAATTCCAGCTTGATAAGCAGGAAGGAATGGTCGACTCATTTCAGAAATACCCTTGTCCAGAGCTTCAAATAGCTCCTTAGTGCATGTCTTCAAGTCCGATGCTCTATGCCTATGCAATAAGCAATGTATAAAATTTATTGACAAATATAGCAAAACAAATAAAAGTCAATGTGAACACAACTAAGCCAATTTTATTTGCGGTCAAGAAATATTTGTCAATTTGATTCACTTGTAATTGGAACTTCCAATTCAATGATGTCGTCGTCATGCAATGTCATTCAATTCGGGTGAGTCTATTGAACTCTCTCAAGAGACTCCATCACTCCCCAAAGTCCAAAGGATTCCATTTTCCATAAAGCACGATAGTGTTATTTTTGGACAACTTACGCCATAGAACAAATTTTGTTCTCCCGTTCCTTTCCCAGTCAATTGCATGTTGTAGATATTAAATCGCTTCAGAAAAAACTGGTTTTCCTGGAAAACATATCATTATTGCGAAACGATGGATGGAAATTCTCAGGAGGCAGGCACTTGAGCCGTCGATCATCAAATTATTGTTAGTACATTAGCAGGAAGGAGATAATTTTATTTGCCTATTTTTGCTTTGCAGATATTATGTGGTTTTGCGTTCATGACTACACTCAACAATCGCTTTCTAATTTGCATGCGCACTTCAACTTCACTTCACGGATAATGTGTTCATAGTCATGCCTTCATTCAATCATTCATACACAAACCAAACATACAAAAAAAGACAAGAAAAGAATGATTCCATAAATTGCCAAAATGTGTGAAAAATTCTCAGGTTGGCAGGCAGGCAGTTAGTTGGTGATGATGACATGTCTCGTGTTCTTTTTTTATTGTGATTGTGCAAAAAAAAACTTCCCTATTCGTTCCTTCAATTTTACTTTGGTTAACCTAACCAGTACATTCCAGCTGTGCGACTCTGTGACTTTGCTAACCAAATAGAAGAAAAAATACACGCACGCTTAATTTGGCATGAACAAACACAATTCGCATCCATGAAATGTTGCGCATTAAGTACTAAATTTTATTCATTCTTTACATTCAGGTTTTAAAGCCCAAAAAAACGTATATTCCGTGGAAGTGCAATGCATTTAAATTCTTCTTGCACAAATTGAATGACCCTTTCGTCGAGGTGCGGTGCAGTGCAGTGCAGTAGATTGAGAATGAGAATGCAATGCAGTGTGGCTTAGGCTTCACGCTATGATGCATTGGCGACATAAGAGAGAGACTACGCTGTACACTCTACATGATACATCGTTATCGTTATCCATTGTTTTGTAAATGTTTGTGTAATAAAAAATAATGGTTTATCAACAATGTATCTCGCCTGTCGGCTGCGGACGCTGTGTGCATAATACAACAATACATCTACAAATGCACACACCTGTAGACGTATAAAATTGTGTCGGTTGTGTAGCGTAGCTTGTAGTAGCAGCAGCAAACTATTACTACCAATCAGACAGCTGTTGCCTTGATGCAATGCAAAACATTTTAATGCTTAAATGTATTCTAATGTACAAAACTGATTGCGAATTCAAATAATGAATGAAAGGAAAATTGAATGAAATGTACGCTGCTGCTTATGACTGACTGAACGGAGAGTATAAAAAAAAAGTTTGCAAACTTAATTGATTACAAATGGCCCCAACTTGTACTACTGAGCCTCCTGGTTTTCTGTTCTCTCGTGAGAGCGTAAAGTAGAGCAAATACCGTGTAGAATAACTTACATTTTCTACACTGACTGACTGGTTCTGCTGCTGAAGCAAACCATAGTTTATAATTTTTAATGCAGTGTTAAGTGTTTGATTGTTGTATTAAAAAAAGTGTAAAAGTGACCTTCAAGAGACCATGCAAGATGATGAATGTAAGGCATGAGATGAGAGAAGTTTGAGTTCAGAGCAGCAGAAGAAATGAAGGCAGGTGTTTATGGTGTTAACAAGTCGAGTAACAACACCGTGCAGGATCACAAGAACGTGCGGTGCTCATTAGCTCGTGCGAACTAAGCCAAGATTAATATTAATTAGTAAAAGTTGCCGCTCGGCTTCTCCTAACCTCAATTTATTAACTAATGTTTAATTTATTTATTATCAACTTATCGTCAGATGCAATTAAGTCAATGGTAAACCAACTTGACACTACTTGAAGGTGGTATGGTAGGTAGGCAGCAAAGCATTCAAATTTCTTCCCCATTCAAACTCCTTCCATTTGACTGAATTGTGTTTAGCATCTCTGTGAAGATGTGAAGTGTGAAAAGCTAATTCTATCTATCTTTTATTTGTAAAGATGAGTAATTTAGTTCCAGCCTCTTCAAGATTAAATTAAGTCGCAAAGTTCCTGCAAGGCGCTCCATTGCCTAGGACTATCGGCGCTACATTCAAATATTGATCATTTGACTTTTATTATTGTCTGAGGTCCTTCGCTTAGCTTCGAATCCTCCAATGCAATGCAATGCATTTCCTGCCTTTTGTGATTCAAAAATTATTACTGGCCTTATAAATCGTCGGACAAAAGTGTTGCATTATTTAATATGTAAGGATGTTCAATTTGCATGACGAACCTCATTTATTTGGCTTGATTAAACGAAGATGAACAACGGAAAACCCATGGTCATTTGCAAATCAGCCACACTACACTACACTAGATTGATGGAGAAAGTAGGGCAACGTACGTAATTATTTTAGCACCATTAACAAACTAATATTCTAAACCACGGGACCAATTATTATTATTAGCCTAATGCTGTACGTACAACTTTAATTTACCATATTTGACTAATACACAGATTAACTAGACTAAAATAGCCAGCCTGTTTCTAAAAGCATGCCTGTCGTCGTTGCTGCTGACCTTCGTGGTTTCTCATTTGCACATAATTTGCAATACCAAAATTAAATCAGGTACACGGTGACGGTAAAAAAAACAAGGCGCATTCATTCGGTGGTGCTCCAATCGTGTAATCGTTTTTCTTTTTTTCTTCCTACCTCAACTAACTTCGCAGACAGACGCGTGCTCCTAAACATCGTAATTGAAATTGATATGGTACTTTCTGGAAACTTTTTGGTAGACAATGCAATGTATGCAATGCAGACGACAAAGAAATCGAATAATCACAGTTCAAATGAAATGTTGACTAAATTTGCCAAAATGGAATAAAACAAAGTCTTTTGCTTTCAATAACACTGCCAGCTAATTGTAACAAAAGGAACCGCCGAATGCCGCAACCGCATTGTACGGAATGAACCAAACTTGAGCATGTCAGTCAACTATAAATATTATTAAATTTGGCTGGACTTAGCGAGTGAACAATCACATAGTTTGAATGCCAACAAATTTTCATTTTTCGCTTGCCAATTAATTTCATAATGTCAACTCCGTCCGTCAACTCGCCTTGTTTGTAAACATTCGGGTCGGACTTTCAAAATTGATTTGCCTGCCGTTCCGACCGACAATCAAATACCGCGTACCGCGTAATGAAATAAGAATCTGCGGCTTACTTTCACTTTAGACGTTTGCTTTCTCCGAAATCTTCGAATGTTGAGAGATGCGATGCCGGTATCCGGTGCGGTGCACACACGAGATCCACACCACGTGCAGAAACTCAACTTCTTGCAAATTTTCCAAAATTAATATCCAAGATTTTTGCAACAATTTATTAGTCAGCACCTTGATGCAGATATTGGATTCAAAGTGTGAAAAGTAAAAGCACGACTTAAACCCGTAGATTGAACAAAACGAGCGAGCTTTCTCCAAATTCCAAACTCACGTCTTGTCTCGATGGGAGCAGGCAAGCAACTGAGGAGCTTAGCACAGAACAGCATGGCAAGCACCAGATCCCACATGTTGGGATCGAGAGCTAGGGCAAAGCGCACGAGGAAAAAAAGCAAAAGCAAGTAGCAGCAGCGGCGAACTTAGCATTGACTTTCGCTGAGCTTCCTATTCAGGCAGTCAGTCTCAGTCAGTCAGCCTCATCTCAGGCAGGCCACCGTTCATTTCCATTTCATTGCCTCAAAATACCCGGGTATTTTTTCTGGCTTTGGGAACATAAAAAGCATACTGCACAGCAACAGCCCTGTATGTACCACACAGGCATTTTGATCCCTCCGAAAATCGGATGCATCCAGCAGCAGTAGTTTTAATATGATGATGATGCATAATATGGCAGCACGAAAATCTACCATCTGAGAACTGAACTGAGCATTCCCCCAGTACTGCACTGCATGAGCAATAAGACACAATTTTTCACACACGTGTGTGCAGTCTACAAATATTCAATAAAATTCGGTGTCTGGCAGGCAGGCAGGCTACGTCGTATGAGGATTTTGATAGGGCAAAGCAAGGGAGGGAGTCGTTTTTATGTTGTAAGTATTCTTTGTATTGTTGTATGTAGTCAGTCAGTCAGTCGTCTGATTAATAAACATGCAATCACGCACGCAGGGTTCACTTTTTTTATGTATTTTATATACCTTAAAAAATTACATTCCATTATTCAGACACTGCGACCTGCACAGCACAGCACAGCACGAACCCAAAAAACCGCAGCGCAGTGCAGCGAAGTTGTTGCTGCACGCTACATCAATGAATGCATGATGCATGACATGAAATTTTTCGTCTTTCCTTTTTTTTCTCCCGTGGCCGTGTGTGTGTGTGGATAGTGGATTATTACACGAATGTTGCCGCGCGGTCAATCGTAATTAAAAGGTTATTAATCTAAAAGGATACGAAAAAAAATGATGGGATAATAAAAAAAAAAGACCTCGGCCGAGCTGCTTAGCCTTATTTGACCATGCAATAATGGAATCAATTGCGTGCTGCTTGTGTTATTTTACAAACAAGATGAATCCGGGAGTGAACACGTACGTACCAAACTAGCCAGGCTTGAATCAATTCAATGCAAATGCAATGCTCGCAGAATTTGCTCATGTGCGTGTAAAGTAAAAAAGTTGACGCTTCGCTTGAGAAATTCTTTTAAGAGCCTACGTATGATTCTTGTATAAAAATTAAAACTAATTATGGTCTTGGTAGTTCTGAAATTGAGGATCCTGTGGCTTGAAAGGTGCAAGGTACTGGCTCAAAGGGCATTAATTAATTCAAACCAAATTAAAAATCAACACTCGGTATGGAAATTAACAACTGCCTTTTATTTTAAGAGACAATGAGAGGAAGGGCTTGCAGTAAGTAAGTAAAGTAGTAAGACCAAGCAAAAGCCCAGCCCCAGCCCCAGTCCACTAATCCATCCATTTGCTAACTAGTCGGACGGATGTCGATATGTCATAATCATAACCTAATCAAAGTGAAGGCTGACACTGTTTTTGAATTTAGAATTAGAACGACAAAAATGAGATCACCGATGACAAGTAACGACCAGGAGCCCAACGAAATGGACACCTTAAGAGCAGCATCACATCACATCGACATCACAAACAGCACAGACCCATCCTTCCTGCCTACATTAGCAATCACTTCCTTTCCCGCCCGTGCTCCTATCCTAGTAATAATAAACTTTGTCGTCGTCGTCTGCTGCTGCTGCTGCTCCAGCTGTACGTTACGTACTATCATCGTCCCGCCTAGAACCGACCGACCCAGTGCAATGCAATGTGCGATACTTTGCCATGAAATGCTTCGTCTATTGAAGAAAGTTACGCAATGCTGGTTGCTGCTGCTGGCGGTGGTGGTGGTGCTTGAGTATACATAGTAGTCGTCGTCGTCGTCGTTTTTTGCCTAGTATATAGTACCTAAGTTAAGTTAAAGCTAATGTAATGTATTGTAAGAGCTAGAGGAACCCCTCAAGTACTTATCGAGCCACCGGGGCCGACAGAAAATGCTCACCCTTTCAACAACAAAGATCTTAGGGATGCCAAAATACATATATACATGGACATACATATTCTCCACTGATTTCCCTACCCAAATATGGCATTCGGATCGGGTGGTTGATTGCCACTATCTTCTTTGAACGACTACCTCCCACCCAGTTGGGAGTCCACGTGGACTGAAGACCCACTCACCCAATCCTAACCCGCTACCCTTTCATCCAAACCAATCCTCAACGGCTGGCTTCTGCACAACAACATTGTACAATAGAGAAGTGAGAACATTTGAGAGCGAATGAGGGCTTTGGAAGACTGACGCTTTGAGCGGGGATTGGTAGGGCAGAGTCGTTTGGGTAGTTTTACTAGACAGCTTTTTGTCAAGTCAACGTGGAGTTGAAACGAGTAGGAAAAGTGCTACGAGGACGACGACGAGAACGCGGCCGTGTTAGAAACAGCAAAAAGCTTCCTTTCCTTCTTCGCTTTTGGTATTTTCGGCGACGCACTTAAGAAAGCTCATTTTGGTTGGGAAGGAAGTAAGGGAAGATGAAAAAAAGTAGTGTTCATGTTATGCATATGTATAATATGTTCCAGTTCCAACCCGTTGAGTTGAGTTGCCTTGAACGGCATTTGCTTCGGAGTTCGGAGTCACAGAGTGGGAGTAGAATTTATATATAAAATGCCTTGCCTTGCACAACTTACTACTACTTTGTATACTTGTTATCCGAGTAGTGCGCGCTAGTAAATTGTTAGTGAAAAAAAGTCAAGGCTATCGCGCTCATCCGCGGAACGTTAAGTATGCATGCATCATACATGTATAAAGATTTATTTGAATTAACCGGATCAAAGAATTTCTCTAGCCTTTAATGGAATATAACAAAAGAGCATTTTGGTTTGAAATATATTTTTATAGCACCACTGGTATGGACGGTGGTGAAAGTTTGATAAAAATGATGTAGATGCTTGCTGTGGAATTATGTGGTTTAATTAAAATATAAAAATGCCGTCGATTACACAAAATGCTTCTCTTGCTTGGCTCGCTATCTCCCGACTTTCTCCAGAGTGAAAGCAGGATCCGATCGAATAAGCGCACAACCCTTCCTGCCCACACCTTTCTATTCTATTTCCTCACTCTGTTTCTGCAAAACAAAGGCCCCAAAATATAGCCCAAGCCCAACCTACTGCACCGTGCTGTGCAATTAATTCAAAACTGAGCCGCACCATTACAAAATAAAAGCTCTAGAAATTAGTTAGTGTTTGCAAAAGGCTTGCACAGCTGCTCATATCCACAGTAGTATGTAAAGCTTGCCCTAGTAATAACTCAACAACACAAAAAATGACTACATGGCCCACATAATTATGGAATTGATGAGAGGAGAATGATGATAGTGATGGAAAATACCCGGCGGGTTAAATGAATAATTATGTATGAAGTATTTGCATGGTGTTGGCAGCAACTACTTGATGGGGAATGCGTGGTGGTACATTTATTATTAGAGGTTGACATAGCCAGTGACAAGGTATTAGGGAGGCTTAAGAGCCAGGACTAAATTGGCATCCCTTCCCACTTGGGTTGGCAACGAACGAAGCAACTCTCTAACTGTCCCAAGTTTTCAAACATATCTATCTCCGGCTCTCACTCTGCATTCTGCAACAATGTTTCATTTTGTAATGCCTAGAAAGTATGTGGTGGTGGTGTTAGGTTTTCGGGTTTTCTCTCTCCTCTTCCTCTCCTTGCTCAAAATTCGTCAGAGTCAGAGCCAAGAGAATTCCCTAGGAGCATTGAGCCAATTCATCGTTATGACTGTCAACCCTCATCCAAAATGTAAACAATCTTGTGCACACGTAATCCCAAAATATTCTTTCATGAGGTCTTTCAGTGGTTTAGAGTCCTGCTGCTGGTGCTCTGTTCGTTCGAAAGTTCAGCACTCCTGCTTGTCTTCTAGGTTTACCTCGATCGTAGTTCACAACTGCTAAATTCCAACCGAGCTTTAGAACAAGAGCCAACCCACACCAGATACAAACATACTCGTTCATAAGATGAGATGGGAAATAAAATTCATCTGCCAAAACAATATCGACTATAGCGTCTCGTTTCGTATAGCCGTGGTCTGCCATTTGATCCGAGACTACCGAGACATGTCGACAATTCAGCCACAGCTCAAAACCAAACGCTCCCGTCTACAATTCAAAAACTTTACCAGTCAACTCAAGCCGAGATTTTTCTCACTTCTCTGGTTGCACTCTGCTACCGATTACTACAGATGTTGTCTTTCTGATTCTCATTAACTTTCTCTTGCAAAATGTACAAACAATTCTCAATTCATGCTGGAGATTTTTAGGCAGAAATGTGCGGGCGACCTTTGACACTTGACATATGAAAGAAATCCGCTCTTTCTGAAGTGTTGTTTTAATTGACCTTATTTCAAACTTCAAAAACTTTTACGGTCCGCCGCTAGTGAAATTTCTGGGCGAGGTTAGACGCTGAACTTTACTTATGCAGACAACGTAGGAGCCGGGTTAAAAAATGTTGACATATGCGGGACAGATATTTTGAGGATGTAAATGTTAAGAAAGATGAGATCCTCGTATTCTTATCACGTTGGAGAAAATGCGATATATCAGCATTACACAGCGGAAGAGAGACAAAATCCCCATGAGAAGTGGAGACGAGCAGGGCCGGGCGTTGCGGTGCGTTGGGGGGGGGGGGGGGTGGGGGGGAATGCGGAGAGTCTGGAATTCTGAACTTACTTTGACTTAAAAAAAACTGAACTCTGCTGGAGTATATATAATATTTTTTCGCTTCTAGTCGTGCTACGTAGGTAAATGGACGCAGATACATACATAACATAGCTAACATAAATACACTTCTGTGAGTTACAATGTTTAAAAGATATGCCAAAAGAAATATCAGTGTTCCTCGTCACGAAGTTTCTCTTCCCCACGGGATTTCTGCCAAGCATTAAAACCGAAACAAGTTTTTCGGGGTATTTTTTTTCCGAGGCTCACTTGAATTGCTGAACAGCAAACCTATCCTCACATCTTTTTTGAATAAGGTCAAGCCAAGACTCTGAGAACATGAGCTAGGGTTGGGTGAATCTTCAAGGATATTCACAGAATGATCATCAACGACTCAGTGATTTGTCTTCTCTTCTCTGGGCATTGCGGAAGTCGTGTGAAGATGTCGTTTAACGACTTGAGCTTTGTACCGAGCGCAAGTACGTACTTTACAAGTACAACGCGACATGAATGATCTGAGCGTGTAGCAAATTAATAGCTTCTAGAACCTAACCCTAACATAACAATATTAGGAAAAAATAATTACGCGATTTTCATGCTTATTTCACGTTGACATTGGCTGCGACTATCTTGTCACCGAAAAAGAATTTCAAATCTCCGGAGTAGTAGCTTGGAAAATCTGTGATTGGTCTCGGCAGAGTAATAAATCCATTGTAAACATGAATTGAATCACATCTGGTTTCTATTTCCCTTGAATATTGGATATCCCCACCCCCGACAGTATATTTATAGAACAAAACCTCATGTCACTATAAAATTAACCAAATTATCACGAATCTGTGACAAACTATCAAAAATATAGGGACTGAGGTGTACAACTAATTAAAGTTCTAGTCTCATGCCAGGCCCATTAACACAGAAAGTCTAGTCTGAGAGGGCGGGCGGTGTAATTGGCCAAGAGTACGAAGTGGTTTGTTTAACATTAGTGCAAATTGTGCTGACACTGACTGAGCGAACATTCCTTTGAGTCAACCGAACAATGCATGCAAATAAGTTTTATACCACAGCACTGCACAGCCCAGCTCTGCACAGCATTGAATTGCTCTACCACTCCGAATTTCTGAATCGGAGGAATTGGAATCACATATGTGCGGAATGGCATGCGGTCTTTCATTCTAGAGTAGAGTCGGCGGCAGTTTCACAATCCAATAATGAAATGAGCATTCCTTCCCCCGGGAATCATGCCAATGCAATGCAATGCTGGGACGGAACGAAAGTCAAATTAAGCGTTGACTTCAACCAAAACCACCTTTCGGGAGTCTAGCAGCGCTGGCTTGGCTTGCAGCGCAATGTGGTCACTTGTTGGTTCTTAGGCTTCTAATTACATGATACCACTACTAGTAGTGAGTGCTCGCGCCTGGGATTCATTTATAATCAATTACTTTGTTACATGAAATTCCTTTTGCGGATTGAGGTCTGTCTCGAGAGTGACCTCAATTTCACTCTCTCTCTCTCTCCTGTCCCCTTTTTAGATTTCGTCATTTACTAAATGTTTCGACCACAAATCTTGACCAAAGAATGAGGAAGAAGAAGACGCTGCGCTGCTGAGTTTCATTTCGTTCGGAATACGTAAAACCAAATTGGATAACTTTATGAAGACGTAAATCATATCATTTCATAGGTTAGACAGACAGTTGTTGTAATAAGTTGTTGAAACCGCTTTTTCAAAAGAACTTAAAATGACGTTTAACATAAGGAGCTTGGTTACCGTCCTTGCATTTTAAGTGGGCGTACTGGTACAAAAACTGCATTCAAACTCAAAGGACCAAGCCAGCCAACTCAATAACTGCAGCCCCGACCCCAACCGTTCAAATTATTTTAGAGCACCAGGACAGAAGTACTCATCTCAAATGCAAATAAATTATTGGAAGTCAATTTAAATTTTTTAAATTTCTTATTTAATATTCTTAATGTCATTTCTAGTCGGAATGGTATTAGGCGTTTACATTGAGAATAACAGTCTCATGGTTTATAAATGTAAATTCCTGCCTGCCTGCCAGCCTTGCCTGACTGCCAGGCAGAGCTGAAGTGTTTAGAATAATGAGTCATTTTGAATTCAATTAAAGTCTTCCTATTTATCTATTCCATTACATGGCATACTCGACCCGACCAATGCAATGCAATGCAATGACAGACAGTTAAAGAGTAGGATGACTACAAAAAAAAGAGAAGAAAATCGATTTTGTTCTACCACTTGGATTTTATTGTTATGGCCATCTAAACATATACGTCAACAGAGTTTCGTGATACGTACGGTCGGTCGGTCGGCACTTTTGATCTCTACTCATCTTCACAACTTACACGAAATCCACTTTCCTCACGCTGACGCTCTCTTCCTCTCTCTCTTTCGATTCGAATGCTCGTAAAATGAACTCACAACTCAACCCTTTCCCTACATATCCCCATCTGTGGAAAAAGAATTCTCTCATGACACGATCTTTCCACTCTGCACAATCTCAATCAGTTGACTCCCCAGACTCAGACTTTGAATCCCCCCTTTCCATCCAACACATGGATTTCATACTAAATTCGTGCTTCCTCCACACCCAACTCAAGCCGGCAAAGCAAAAATAATTTTACAAGTCTGCAAACCAAACTCAACTGAAGAGATGATGTGAGTTGATTTCCTAAGGTTCACTTTATTACTTTAGTTTCCAATTGCATTAGCCTGCCTAAAGGGAACAAGCTTCTGGTATTCCTTTTACAACCCCAGAAACCCAGAGCCAAATCCTCATTCAACACTTTCACTTTCAAGTCATTAAAAAGCAATTTGAATTGAGTCGCTTAAATACTACTCGATTGGATTCATCCAACGAAGTAGTTGAGATTGAGATGGATTACGCCACAAATTGTGATTGTGATCACTGATCAGAGTTAGAAACCAATTATGATGAAGATTCCCAATTGGATTTCCGGCTAATTTCCTTTCTACGATTAGCACGTTTTCCAAAAAAAAAATGGTCTAAAAATAAACTGTCAAGATCTTATAAGCAAATAGTTGGACAACAAGAGATTCGATTTCAGTTGTTTTCGCAAAACCCGTCAAAGGATTGTCGAGCTTTTGTTTGCTTTGCCTGTTTTGTGTAACATTAGAAATAACTTGAAATTCTTACGTTGCTTTTTCGTGTCAGGATTTCTCAGTTCTTTCGAGTTCTTGGAATGGAACCACTTTGGCCACTGATGTTGGTCTGTTCAGAGTCCATATTATTCTACTCTGCGTCAAAATTCTAGTCATTCCTCCATACCTCATTCATGAGTCAAAACACTTGAAAACAAAAATACTCGCTTTCTAAAAATACTCAGAATCTCACATAGGTTGCCAATGTGTACGAGCATTTTTTTATGATTGTACTTGCATTGTGTGAAAGGAAAACAATGAATGCTGGCTAGGAAGTCTATCTGAATGTTACACTTCTCAAGTCGCAGAAAAAGAAGCAAGCAGTGTAAAGAACAAAAACAGAAACAAAGTCAATTCTAAGAAAACTGCAGCCCGCCGTCAATCAGAATGACAATAGCCCGACAAAATGACTGACGATTTCCTAAGTGAGTTCTTGTAGATGAAAGACAAACTGTGACAAGTCTCGTCGACTAGACTAGTGCAGTGCGAGGAAGCAAAATAAAACAAAATGAAACTATAGTATGTGTATGTGTGCTCATAATATTTGTATTCAAATCGTGCCAAAAAGCATCAAAATTAGAATTTTGTACAAACAATCTTCTCGCCTTTTCACATAGTTTTATTTAACCCGAGGCAAATTTTTGCGCCAGCTCCAGTTCCAGACCCAGACGTGGCTTGGCTTTGAAAGTGGCTGTCAATTCTGAGGGAAAAATTTAATTACAGAGCACGGCAAGTTGGGGAAAGAAAACTTTTACCTTTGACTGGGAAAGCAAAAATTTCCGTTTACATGCATTCGCTCGCCCATTTTCTCGTAAATATTTTTCTGTTGGCACGCAGTAGTACATATATCATATCATTATTCTGAGCTTCAAAAGAGAGGAAGATCAGATTACTCGGCTTTTGGTGAAACATCTATTTCAATACTTTCATTTCATTTAGAGCATTAGCGGGCTAGCTGTGAGAACCGCGCAACCCTTTCGATTCGACTACGTAGCAAGGCTAGCAGCCCTAACTCTGTAGATGTATCATTACGATGAAAGAAGTCCCCAATTTCGGGCAGAATTCATATGTCAGCTGTCACCCACCCTACCAGCGGGAGACGGAAATTGTTTTTTTTTTGGTATGTGTGTGTGTGCAAAGGGGTAGATAACTAATACGTGCGTAGTAATAACAGGGGAAGGGTTTACATAATTTGTTTTAGGAGATCATATCCGATTCTAAGTTTAGCCAAAGTTTCCACAAATAATTTATTTCAAATCGAAGCTATGGACTACTACACGACTAACTCGGCATCTCTAAGTGGTTTTATAACTAACCCTTTTCAGCCCTTACTTTCGAAGAATATCTGCTCTCTTGTTTTCTACAGAACACTCGGCCAAAGAAGCCGTTTCTTTTATCTACGGTATCATCTTACATGAGTAAGTTTGACTACTGTAGACAACATTGAACTAGTAGGGTCCTATTTTCATGTTCTTTTGGGATATCAAGGGCTCCAGTATTAACTGAATTGAATGAATAATTTATAGAAGATTAGTGAATTGTTCCAAGTTATGGGGTAGCATGTGTTTGGGTCAAACTAAGAGATGGATTCTTCCAGCCACAAAGGGTAAATTACTTTCCTCACTCGAGAGAAATAATATGTAATAACGTCTTCTAATTATTTTGCAGGCGTTTATTTTTCGTCTCGAATATTTTTGGTGCCAATAATATAGACTCATGGATCAATCAATGCAAAGTTGGGGTGTTGGGCATTAGACGAAGTTTCCCAAAACATGCTGAGCAAAGTTAAGTTAGATTACCGTATGTCTAACTGTGTGATGTGTGATTGCTGTGATGGTAGAGTTTGGCATGTGGGAACACATACATACCCGACACGACAAAATTCCGACGCTTTGGCTGGCTTCATTTGTTTTTGTGTTTCTATTTCTACTGCAATTTTTCCATTCCAATTGCCAGAGAATTGTAAATAGTAAGCAATGATGGCAATCATAAAATCATTGTAGTTTTTGGCTCGGTCGTACTTTCCATGAATACAAAAATCTGGTGAGTTGAGTTCATGTTGTGCCCCGTACTAGTGTGGAGCGAAATAGCCAGATTCCGACTCGAACGGAAGCATGTGGCATTTATGAGGACAAAAGACTAAAATTCTAACAGATTCTTCTAGAAAAATAATGTGATTGTGATTTTCCCACCTCCCTCAACCCAACTCGCTTCCTTTCAACTAAGGAAAAGTTTTTCTCTGCACTTCCTTTTCCTGAGTTCTCATCTTCTTGAATGATACTCAGCCGCGTCAACGTTCAATTCAATTCAATTCAATAGTTTATTTCAGTGACAAGAATACATAATTTGACAGTCAAATTGTTACCAGTATCAGGTCACATACGCGATTTAAGAGAGATAAAAAATTGGTTATATATTTGTACAGTCATAAACTAATATATTATATACAACAAAATAGTACTTAACTAATTGGAATTTTTGATAGTTCATCTATATATATATATATGAACGTTCGTCTTCATCGTCAGAGTTACGTCAAAAACCTATCCTAAGTACGGGTATTGTGTCTTCCGTCGCCATACAAAACTTCTTCATGAGAAAGAAAATACAAAACAGATAAAGCAGGAAGCCTTTGGGATACGTTTCACTCCAAAGAGCAGAGACTGAGTATAAAATGCCGGAAGGAACTTCACTTTTGCCCACTCAGTCACTGCCCTAGTTGCGTACTTATGCATAAAGAGTGAAAATGAGATAAACAAGTCATCCTGTTCCAGCCATAAACCCTAAGTACTTGGATCATTTGAGACCTAATGGATTCGTTCATTTATAATTGCCTTTAATGTCACCAAATTGAGATCAGAATTCTTTGACAGATTTGATCGAAAAATGGAGTGCGGTTTTGTGGCAATATTCTTCTATGTTGTCGTCTATCCCTTGCTCCCCAATTGAAGGACTTAATCTTCAGTGCAATATTAAAAAGTGTACGTATTTCCCCTGCTCGGATTTAAAATGACTTGGCTTAGATAAACTCCTCAGGGTTCAGTGGTTCATTTCGCATGAGACAGATGCCGAAGGGAATTGAATTGAAAAACTTAAAAAATTGATTTCTTTGTTACCCACGTACTTATTTTTAATAGAGGCTGTCAATTTCTTTCATGTCATGCACACACCGAGGGATGCACACCCCGCCTTAGTTGGTAAGCTTGTAGTTTGAAGCCAGGAGATAAACCATAAACAAACAGCTGAGAACTTGATTCTTTTGTGTTGCTCTACATATCTTTCAATCCGAGCAGCGCTTTTCTGAAGTGGAAACTAGAGGGGAAACACACACAGAAAAAAAAGAGAAGGAAAAGTACTGCTTAATGCTGATCCTTTCTATCTTAGGTAATACGCACGCACGCTACGTTTAGTCAAAGCATCACTTGGGCTGAATGAGCTTCCTTTTGTACAAAGTAAGGAAAGAAGATGAGAAAAAGAAGAGAGAGAGAAAAAAAACGAAGAAGATAAAAGCCTCCGAGTTTCTATATTCCCTACCCAAATCCCACATACATTTATCACTAATCTATTCATTCCAATCTGGAGTGTAAGCTGAGGGCACTATAGTAGTAAATCTTTTCAATGAGAATGAAGATCCTAGACGCGCGAGCCGATTTCTCTGGGGACGATGGAAGGATAGACTGACATACCCTTCAGTTCACTATTAAGGAAAACATGTTTCCTTAATACATAACTGAGACTAGTCCAGAGGGTAGCATTCGCTTTACAGAGGGGTTCAACAAGTACATGAAGTCTACCTGAGCATGGAGTGAAAGTTGGAGAAAGTTGATGTTTGTGCCACTGTTTTCTTTTCGAACACTCTGAAGAGACTTATAATTTTTTTTCCTTTAGTTGAATTTAAATGTGTGTACGACGGAGGTGAATAAGCAACAAAAAAGATACTCATTAAAATGTAAATTACTTTCACTCATTAAGTAATCCAAATGGGGCATGAAGGGTGGAGGAGAATGTCTTCCGCTTTCCTAGGTTTAGGTTGAGTGAAAGCGCACTTTCTCTAACTGCTTTCTCCATTGCATTGTTCCTGCAAGGTGGCTTGGCTCGAGGGGTGCAGTGTTATCCCTGTTTCAGAGAAATAAGACAAGCAAGGGGGAAATGCGAGAGACTCCGACTCCACCACCGCATTTGGAGGAATAGAAAAAGGAAATAAGGAGAAAATGAGGCTTAGCACAAATGAATTTATGCGAGCAGCTTGATTCATCCAATTTCCTCCCACCATCTTTTTCTTCTCTTTCTCCTTCACCGCACGTCTTCAAACAGAAGAATGCAAGAACGGATAAAAAAATCGATTAGGATTCCTTAGTCATGCAAAACTTACTGGAACGACACGCTTACTGATTACTTTTCGTTATTACTTTTTTTCTCCGGTCCCCTGAACCTAACTTGTACGGTAATTTAGTTTCTTACCAAACCCAGTTCCGAATCGTCAATTTATTTGACAACTTTTCTATTTCACTATGTTATGAAAATACTTTCACTTTCAGGCTAATATTTCTTCAACTTTATTTGTATGTTAGAGAACCCAAACTTTAGACTTCCTGCGACAAGGCAAATTTATTTGTATTAACATATGATGTGTTCAAACCTTCAATTAAATAAAACCTGCTATAAAGTCCAAAGTTACCTGTATTCAATACCAGTCTACCGATTTATCCACATCGACTTTAGAATGCAACCAAAATAAAACTTTTTCATGATTGAGTCGTCCAATTTTCTGAATCGCTTTTGAAATGTGTTGACTCGGCACGGCAGGGAATATTTAGATTAACATCTCAATCTAAAAATGCAATAGAATAAGCTACATCGAATTGCGAGCCCATTTTCTAATCTTATTTTTATTTTAACACTAAACTTTCCTTGATCCAAATCTCAAGTACTGTGAGATTTTCATGGCTTAATCTCAGTTGATCTGTACCTTTCAAGACAGAAAATAGTAGAAAATATTTTGCAAATTTGTGTACAGTTTTATGTGTCTTAAATCAATTAAGCGAGTGTGATTTTGAAATCCTCCCCTTACGGAATATCTTCTGAAACTGCAAGGTTCAGACCGGATGGTTGAGATAAACAACATTGAGTTCAAGTTGGTGCAGTTAGGCGACGCGACGGCAATTGCTGCATCTTTCCAGCACTGCTTATGCGTTTGGATTGCAGATCAAATGAAGATTGAAATGATGCCCCAAGTTGGACCCTCAAGAATCCACACAATATTTTATTTCGGCCGACTCCCGCCTGACTTTGTCAGCGCGGTAGACCATCCGAGAAAAATATTCCCTGAGGGACACCCTATGCAACTGTATCTACTCGAGGCATACATACTCGGATGAATGGACTGGAAACTGCGGTGCATTGGGCAATTTATATCTGAAATAGTCGGTCGCAAGGGGTGAAAGCTATTGACAATGCCTTGTCAAGTGCTAGTGGCAAGAATGGCTTTCGTCGGATTCTAAATAAGCTCTAATGACTTCTCCTAGCCAGACCAGACGTCGAGTGTGCGAGAACCAGTTAAGTAGACCTTTTAATGGAAATCCTAACACTTTTTCTCCCAACGGAGCTACTGTTACATCACATCATTTCCATTCCATTTATTTCCTCTGGCAATCTCAACTCCAACCAACCAACCCATCCAAGGTGAGACCCGCAGTGGATCAATTAATTTGATTTATGACTGTAATTTTCAAACCTAAGTTGATTAGCTATTTCCTTGAAGCAACAAATGCAGACTCTCGTCTAGCTCAGACTAGACCTCCTTCCTTTTCACATCTCTCTCGCGAACAACGAGCTTCCCCTAAAATATTTTTGGCTTAATTTAAATCAAGCTGGTGTCAAGGAAAAGTGCTTCCCCCTAAAGTCAGGTCTAATAAATCCATAAAGAAACCAATCCAATTTTCAAAGTTGCTTCACTCTGTGAAAACCAGAGTGGCAAGCCAAATTCAGGGGTTGACAATGAAATGAAGTTTTATGGCTTTCGTGTTTTGAAAACTGCGTATTTAGGAAATCTTGCTGGATCAAGAACATTGTCAACTGTACCTCGGACGAAAACGGTAGAGGTGGCAACGTAAGCTAAGTTGTGCTCGATGGCCTTTTATTGCAGGAACGAATGTGCTAAGAAGCTATACAGTCGCGCCGTCCGTCTACCTACTCTAAAAATCGTAAACATTTTCATTTGATTTGGGTCACTACGCGCTTCCAGGACTCAGTTGAGCTCTGAAAGCGCAATATTTCCTCCTACTTCATTAACATGTCCTACATTTAGCAACCAATCTTCTCAAAAATGGAATCAATCGACTCCAGTGTCTGCAGATTTCAGTAAAGATTATTGTTTATTCATTTATGCACCCTGGACGGTTTCCAAAATAATACCAATCTAACCTCTGTGAATCATTGTATCAACATCTTGCAATTCATCAAATCAAATTGCACTTCTGTTGCTTCACGCGACTTCTCCGAGCCTTTCCAAGAACCGTTCCAAGATCATTTAGGGTCTACTTAATTCCAGTCCAACATTATGATTTTCATGTGCTGTCTTCTGTAGCAAACTGCCACTAGAAGCTCTACTCGTGCATGCAACTCAATGTAGCATCTTGCTCCATTTTATTTTTGTCAAAGACTGGATGATGGTTCGTATCAAAGTATTACTACACTGCTAACAGATACAAAATCGGGAGAGAGGGGGATCGAATCCGCTTGGACAATAACAATAAAAAAGACGATAAAGAGGTGGAGACATTTCGTTTCGTAGGATTGAGGAAAGGAAATAGTTAATGGGAAATGTGTTCATAAAGCACAAGCTATGCGACTCCAGTCCTTTGCTTTGTTATGAATGAAGAAAATCGCCCATTTTGGAATCAGGAGAGAAACTTTTTTTCTTCAAAAGGTTGGTTTGGTTCGAGGTGATTTGAAAATCTATTTCACTTGGCTATGAAGTAAAGATAAGGGAAAAGCGCAACCAATGCAGTGCACTGACTACAATTTAGCAATTTCAGTAATGGGCTCTCCTCTGCTCTAGATTCTAGCTCCTGTCCTCCCTATGAACATAAGTATTACAACTACACGTATAAATCAGTCATTGTCGTCTTGGGATTTCAGTGGAGAGGAACGGTAGGTCCCTTTAATGTACGTACATTGAGCTTTCCACTGTCCCGATTTTGGTCACTCAAGCCAGAATATTTTGCAAATATTGGAGATCGACTAAATGGAGATTTGGGCTCTGCGTGATGATATGGTCTTTGACTGGATTTAATGGACCGTAACTAATTCTTCCGTTTTTCCTTTTTCCAACAAATTCAGTCCAAAAGTCCTTTCGAAAAGTTTATGTTCGCAGTTGTACAAGGCTCTTTACAATTTACAATACTTTTCAAGGTATAGAATAAAATGTTGTTGCGGTAAGAGCAATGAAAAGAGTTTTGGCAATAGCCTAACACAGTTAAGAGTTGAATTCACTTCACAAAGGCGGCGTCGGACGGCCAGCTGGTTGACTAACAATTTTCCGCTCACCTTTTCAGGAAATTCGTTGTTGGAAACAATTTGAATGTCAAATTACGTACTATTGTCACTGAAATAAAAAATTGAACTTGAACTTGAACTTTCAAAAATTGAACAAGTTAAAATGTTTATGATTACAGATAATCTATGACGAGTTGGGCTATCTTGTAGAAATCTAAGCCCTTGACTCGATACCATCTAGTCAACATACTGTAGTAGATGGAGAAAGCTGGGGAAAGTCAGCTGCGATGCGCTTTTCCTCAAAACGATTTTGAGCTAGAATAACATTTCCACTACTTTCTAACGTATGATCAAACTAAAATCATTAATTTTCTGAAAACCTGCTCAACGGTTGGGCCAATTACACAGCTAGCCTTACTAAAGGCAAACAAAATTCAGTTCCACTCCTACTAATTTGTTGAAGCCTAAGTTTGTTGGCTGGCCATTGAAGTGAGAGAGGGGTTTGGTGTGAGAGGAGTAGTTAAAGCTTGTTTTAATTTAGGTTGAATGGACGGCATTCAATTCAAAAAAGAAAGGACACGCACACCGTCATTTGCCCGGGTTTTCTGGCCGAGGGTTTAGGAGCAAACAAGTCGTCAGGAGTTCTTTTGTAGTGTGAAGAATGACTCAAGCCCAACCCCAAAGCCTTGACGTGAACGTGAACTCAAACTGAGTTTGAGTTGGTGAGTGTCTGTTGAGTCGTACCAAGTGGAATTCTTTTTAAGTCCTCAACACAAAACAGGGACTGGGAGGCAAAGCCATTCAATTCAACCGAATTTCAAGAGTGAGTGAAATGAATAAAAGCACACCATCCATAGAATGAGACCGAGCTGGCTGGTACTTTGGAACTCAAAGTTCCAATGGCCACGTATTATTTGTCCATTCCATTGTTATAATTCTAAAAGGGATGGAAATGAAATGGTGAGCTTTAAGAGCTTATAATTGGTACTACACTACGTACGAGCGTACACTCGTCAGAATAATTTACCAAACCATACTACTACAATGAATGTCCATACAAAATACAGCCAGCATTGAATCTTTCAAACAAATATTTTATCGATGTTTGCATCAGCTATGCCTACTTTTGCAAATTGAACGAGCCTCAGAGGCAGACTCAGTTGCGAGGAATTCTGTGATGAGGTGTTAATTTCAAAGTCAATGTGCTTGTATAATGTGATTCTTGAAAATGTGCAAGATTTTTATTTTGATTTGAAAAATTAATTAACCTGTCAAGAATGTCATTTCCAGGAATTGTGTCAGGCAAAAAATGAATTTCGATACCACCCGCAGAGCTTTGAGTAAAAAATCATCACTATTAATGAATGTACCAACCATTTGAGTTTCAAGTCACGCCATCGTTTTGCGACCAAATAGGAGGCATTCAACCAAACCGGACATGAAGAGGAAACACGGACGACCTCCTCCAGATTGACGACATGACACATTTCGTAGGCTACTAGACCTATGTGTGTTTATTTCAAATTCGATGACAGGAAATTAATGTGTTTCCTCTGAAGTCAACGCAAATGCATTATTACTTTCATGCCGAGCAGGTGCGGTGTGATTTCATGTCAAATATTTGGAATAAATAGAAACATCTAACGTCGAGTAGAGCCAATAATCGCAATGGTCTCAATCTCTCATTTT
>JAQGCM010000485.1:0-24965 GCA_034699705.1 Hymenaphorura dentifera | reverse complement strand
ATTAGTTATGAAGATAATTGTTTCGAATTGTTCTAACGGCTCTTTGTAACGATAAGATGCCGATTGTTTCAGATGATGAGATATTATAGACTGTAAAGAATTTTCCTATCGTGGATCGTGTATCAAAGAGAATGAGATATTTTGGAGTTATGAGATGATTATGATTATTCTGTGTGTGCCTAAATTTTTGCTAGTCATTGATGATTATCATTACAGTTTTTTACTCTTGTTCGTTCGATTGTTTTCGTGGTTATTAACGTTCGTTTGTTCGGTACATATATAAGTACATTATAAGCTCCGCACACTGTTTACGCGCAGACATTAAATGATATTATTATATTAAAAGCACAAATGTTTGTGCTGGGTCCCCAAATGTATGCCCTCCCCCTTCACAAGTGCGTCAGGCGTCAACGTGTACCCTTCCTTACACGTCCCAAACAAAATTGTGCGTGTGTGATTAGGGACCGTGTTCCCAGAGTGTTAATTAGTATTATCTTCGTTAAATCATGCGAACCAATTTAATGTAAACACGACATTCCATAACCCACGGCCACCAAATCTTGCTGCCACGTAGAACAGTATTTTGAAATCGTGCAGACATATAGGAATTGCACAATTTGTACATTACGTCTTCCAAGCTAGAGGGTGAAAGTGCCATTTTGCTTGCAGGACGTGCATTTGTGTTCTTCTACTCTTTAGATTCACCTCTTCAAATACAATTTTACACGACAGCCGGATTAGGTGGACGTACGTTTGGTAGTCATAAAATACACACACGAGCTCTCCTTACTACTGTCATTTTACTAGCCTCTTAACTTTTGGATTTTTCATCATTTAATCTTCTGATCAATTGCATCATTTGTATTCGAGTAAATCAAATGAAAATGTTAGAAGGAAAAAAAATCTCTTGTTTCGCTTTAGTCGGAAATAATTTTTGCAAAACACTCACTATACTTCCTTATCGATAAATAAAAATTATTTTAAACAAACCTAATGAATTTGTCTGGTGTATGCTGCTAGTTTTCTTTAATTTTTGAAGTGACGTGGGACCAACGGAGACAAGGCATCAAAGAGGAAAGTCAGACTGAGTTGAGAGGAAGAGAAAGTGGAGAAAGCGGAGAAAGTGCTGTTCCTTTGTTTGTAGAGATAAGATAATGTTATGATAGTAAACGAAATCAAATGTGATTCATAAGGATTTGGTGCTGTAGGTCGTGTAGATAGATAGGATAGTGTATAATAGGTAGGAACGGCCCATGACATCCTCCCAAAGGATTCTACTCCTTGCTTTCCCTACCGAGTCGAAAAGGAAAGGAGCACGGAGTTGGCGAGTACAAGTTGTACAAGACGGACTCTTCTACGTACGTTATCTTTTCAAGATTTTCCCCCATAGACTCCGTTCTTGGTGGAGCACACCAAAGACTGAGTGAAAGTGTATAGTTTGTGTTGGTGGATTGGACGGATGGATGGGTTCCTTGGTGTGAATAAGTCCAAGAATGTTGAAAAGACGGTCAGACATTCATCTCTTTAGAGCGTAGTTTCTCCACACTGAAGTCGGCGTTGTGAAATACTAAGAGTAGAATTGCAGAACTAGACCAAAATAGTGGAACTCACTCACTCAGTCAGTCAGGGTGACTCAAGCCCTCTCACTTTCAAAAGCGATCCAATGTAATTTCTCCATCCTACCTTCCATGCAATGCATGTATTCCGAGAGTTGATATTTTGTGATCGATAAATCCAAAGCGTTCGTCCTCCCTTCCTTCCTTCCTTCCTTCCTTCATAATGCAGACTTTTGGAATTAAGTAGTGTGGAAGGGAAAAGGGGGAAAGGATATGGAGTGCCAGGAAGGAATTTACTAGCACAGGACGCAAGAAAATGAGTAATCACAATTCAACTTTCATTTCTTTGAGACGAGGCTAGGAACGAGTTCCAAAAAACTTTTTATTGAGTTAGGGTTTGAAGGAAGAGGACAAGTTGATCAGGTGCGGCGTGGGCTTCCCTTTGTTTATAATTTTCACAAAAAATGAGAATCTACAGAGCGCTCCAAAATTATCTAGACCCCTTTGAAGGACTACAAATTCAACCAATAGACTGATTTCATCCGTGCTGGTTGCAAATGCAACCTGAGGAACAAGAATCAAAATCGAAATGTTTGCTAAATTTGACCCAAAATTTGATTCATGATAAAAAAAACTTGTTGTTTTGCAGTCAACCAATGGATCGGTAAAGTCAACAATAAGGAATAAACGCAAATTGGGCAAACAATGCTAGCTTGCCATAGAGAGTACGGTGTTTGTTCACAACCAGAATCTTTTAGAAGAGAAAAGTCAAAAATTATAAATAAAGGAATAGTAAACTAAATTTTTATTTAGTAAATAGTGTGTTCCTCGGGTTCAGCTTGTTCCGCAGGTTCGATTTGAAACCAACCAGAAAAAAATCTGTTCATCGGTTGATTTTCTGCAACCCTTCAAAAGAATTGGAATTTATTTTGGATTCATTTTGGGACACGCTGTATTTTTCCCATGAAAAGTTCAAAGGAAAAAAGAATGACGGACTGCGGGAGTCAGAATGAGATTGTGTCTGAGTGACTTGCTCTAATTTTCTTCTTGTGTGTCTATTGGGGACTCTCTCTACATGTGCACTTATAAAACCCGAGAAAAAAAAGAGTTTGAGTTTTGGGATAGTTCAGTTCTCGGGTGTGTGGAAGTTCATAAAGTGAGACAACTAGAGAACTATACGGAGCCGATCAAACATCCGACTAGAAATATGAGCTTTGCGGATTCCTTCCTTGGGAGCCCACCTTCATTAACAATAAGTGCTCTTTGTAGACAACCCTCCGACAGCGCTATATGTTTATCACACCGACGACTTGGAGAAAGCATCTTATAGTCGACTACTCTCAAACTAATACGCAATAAAATAATCCGCAGGTACATGTAGCATAGTCATGAATGTCCTCATCTTCAATCTCCCACCAGTTTTCCCTCTTCTTTTGCTTTTCATATCTTCCCCATCTGGCTCTAGTTTTGACTCTTCCGTAAAATTTAATTTCATTAGCCATTCCCACGGCACTATTTGGCGCTACTCCTAAGTATTTCCCTTAATAGCAGAGCTACACAACTAAGATCATCAAATATTCGCAAAACTATGAGACGACAATGGAACTAATCCAAGTGGCAGAGTGGCACCCATTGCCTATGTCACGCTCATGGTTCGAAGAATGACTAAAGACAAAAGAATGAATTGATAATAGCTCGTGGCTAAACTTTCACCCTGGAATGCATGGAGATGCTCTTAGCCACCTGTGAGAGTTGATGCTGCTTTTACTTGCGTTCTACTGCATTGCGTTTGCGACTCTGAGGGTCTCAGAGCCATTGTGTCAAATAAAGCACATCCCTCACAAGATTCTTTTAATGGGCGGCTCTGGGATCCAATCTAATTTCAGAATGAATCCCACTGCAACTAATGGACCAAACTCCCTTCCACTCAAAATCAAAGGAAAACAATAACTGAGGTCAAGAACGTATTTTGTGCCTCAGCTTCAGCTTCCTGACTAACACGACTAACAGATGAACAGGACAGAGAGAGAAAAGAATGTGTTCGTGCAGGGATTCACAATGAAATGATATTGTAAAGTTTTCCATCGGACCGCCATGGTTTGTCACATTGTCCCACAAATTGTGGGACTACGACGTTCCTCAAGACCATTGACTTTATAAAGTGTTTCGTGAGACAAATCCCTTAAGCTCTGGTTCTACAAGTAACAATATGTAACCTAAATTGAATATTTTTCTAGTCTTTCCTCCTCCTTCCTTCCTTCTCCAATCTAATCTTCTGGAGAATGTCTCATCAGTGATAGAGATCCGTTCCCATGTTCGTGTCATGTCAAGGCACAAAGACAGCAAATAACTACGACGTATTTCACCTCAACTCCAGATTCGAATACATGAAATTCCATACTTTTGCCCTTTAACAGTTTCCTTCGAATCTCGTAATTGCATTTTGCAAAGGTTCCTTTTGACGTATTTATATACACTTTTCTGCATCCCGTCCTTCTAATCCCAATCATTCTGAATATCAAAGAAAGTATGAGACGCAAAAGAAAAGAATGCAAACCGTGCATAATGGAACGTCAAATTATAGAGAAGAAAGTTGAGCATAATATTTTGCCCTCACGCTTCCATAGAAAAGTTGACTCGGAAATAATGATGCGAGGAATATGTGTTGAAATTCTGTACAATGTTGACATGGGAATCGTTGTCCTCCAAGTCCTTTGCAAAAAAGAATATTGAGATGGAAAAACTCATAAATGAATCAATAAAGAGCAACTTTTGCTCAAAAGTGAAAGTGATTTCCGTAAGGAAAAGCTTCGTAATTGGGTTCGACCTTTGACTTTCGAATAAACAAAACAGTTGTCAACTTGCTTGCTTGGCTTCTGCTCTGGAATTGCCGGCCCTTTTCCTAGCATTGCAGTTGCCTTGAATAGACACTTTGAGTTAATGCTTTTATTCTCCTAATTCTTCCCACGTTGTTTGCCCTACTTGCCAAAACTTCACCTGTCCAATTTAGAAATTACGTGGTCGTATTTGTAATCGACTTGCTGGAGAAACTGTTTGTACTTGCCTGAAATAATTCTGGTCTTTTGTAGTTAATTAATTTCGCCTTTTTGTCGTGTTGCTGCGAATCATGGAGTCTGCAATGTAATTTCCCATAGGCAAAGAGTTCAATCAAGTGAACGGAAAGTTCCAATTTGTTGCGATAATAGTGTTGGCCAATAAGTGCCGTGATCACGCAATGGAATTGTTTGAATACATGTAAAACTAGAGCATGAAACTACAGCATCATTATTTTACACTGGAAAAAGCACGTCCTTTTCAACTCTGTCGAGCCGAGTGAAAGTCTGGCTTGTGGAATGAAGCACTACATGGGCTCTCTCCTAGTCGTAGTCCTTCCTGAGTCCAACTCCAAACAAAGTTTCTGCCTGGTCGTTTGCGGTTTGCTGGTTGGCAAAGTTGACTTGACTTCACTCAATCCAAATACTTTGTTACCTTGTCACATTTCGAAATTTGCGGAATAAGGTTCGTTGAGTCTATATTTCAGAGACCCATAGTGACCCACAAATTTACATCGTGCGGGTTCACCAAGATTTACAGTTTTCATTTAATATGGAAATGCATGCCGAACTAGCAAAATACATGACACTTCAAGAGTTCTGTACGTCCAAGCCAACGAACTAAGAAGGACTTATACCCGTTCATGTTAACCCGTGCTTTAATGGAGACTCCCTTTTGGGATTAATTTGAACTACAACATCAAGTTATCACGCTCAACGTTATTTCAATTGTGTGTTTCACAGAATTATGAATTTAGGGTCTCGTAAAAGACTATGGGGGGAATGCCAGAATGACCAAAACTTGGCACAGAGCTTCGTCTTGAGTCTTGACCACCTGAACAATGGTTAAATAAGACAAAAGTTCAGCAAAATTTCCTTCCCCTCAAAAAGTTAATATTGGAGGGGGCATGGGGTATTAACAACAATTTGTAAACAAATTTTATAGCAATCACGCGCAAATAAACTATTGAACCTGGACCAGTTCAGAAGGTCAAGACGAGTGCAAATGCCGAATGAATTGGGCAGGGTGCATTTCCCCGATATAATCCAATGAATGGTTCGTTTAATGAATTAGCTATGGGTCAAAATTATTACTGATTAGTTCAAACGTTGAGTCAAGTTTATGTTAGATCTAATTTGAATAATTTTTCTAAGGAGTTGAAGAGTTGATCAACCTTCTAATGAGATTTTTAACTATCAAAAGTATTCTATCAAGCAATTAAACCAAGAGGAACTACAATGCCGATTTGAAACATGATAATCCTTGGAATAGTTTTACAATATGAGTTAGTTATGTCAAGACAAAGCAATTTCTGAGTGGGATGGAGGATTTATTTTAATCAGTTTCACGTTTGTCTCTGAGCTGAAATTGCACTCCTAATTTTTATAGGAGGTGGTTGTAGTTCTAATTCTTATAACTATGGCTCATCCAATAAACAAGTCAGACTGAAGCCGACTGCAGACTGGCTGACGGTTTGATACAAACAAAGGATATGAGGTTTTATTAATTTAGACTAGTCCGATAGGGAATACTTTAAATTTATTGAACATATACTTGGTCTGACTAATTTTCTCGGGTCGATATTGAATGGTAACAATGAAGTGTGTGGTGATAAGGTTGGGTCTAGTGTATGCCGGAGAAGAGGATGGAATGTGAGAAGTTCAATTAATTGGCTCAAGGAATGCAATTAAAGTTGCATATTCCCATAAGTGAATTGAGCTTAAGTTGAATGAGCCGAAAGCCCATCTCTTCCAAAGTCTGGTTGGGAAACGCATTGACATTATTCCACCAAACTTTCCACAAACCGTCTACATATTAATAAAACCTTTCGCATTCGTTCCAAGCCTTAGTTCAAGTCAGTCCTATGTTTTCAAACACAGTTTTCCCATTGATATGCAAGAGAGTCTTCCTCTTCTCGTCAACCGTAATATTCCATTTCAGCCAAAGATTTTTTTGAGATATTCAACTCGGCTTCCTGCATGAGACTTTTCTGAACGTAAAGGGAAAAATTATGCAGACAATGTTGCAATTGAATCTCTCCTACCACGAATACTAAATGGAGAACACTGCATTTTGAAATTTTAATAATATCAAAGTCAGCAAATCCAGACTCGGAGTAGGACTCGGAAGTCTAAAACCTTGTTTTCCATTATATTTCAAATCCGCAACCTGTTAACATGCTCTCCATTGTCCCATACGCACTTATTGTTAGATGTTATTGTAGTCGGTTCATATGCTATTTAAATGCTGCCGTAGATTCGCGAATCACCTGTACGTGTCTAGACTTCCTTCGGTTCAGAACCAGTCAAAACATATGAGAATAACAATGTGCACTTTATTCGTACATGCTACAAAATAAGTCTATCCCAGTTCAGCATTTCATTTAAATATATGGATTTTGAGTATCAACTGAAATGTATGCCATTATTGTGGATTTCGTAATCTTCCGGAAGCAGGAGTTGGATTGGCGGTGGTGATGTGTCCGTAGCTCAAAATATCCGAGGGTGTGGGAGAAAGCGGTTGCTTTCTCCTGACTTTCACCCTAATTTGTATTCCTTCCGAATTTGCCTTTGAGTTGAAGTGAGTGAAGTAACCGTTAAGGTAGAGCCAGTCTGAGTTTGGTCAGACTCATTGTCCAGGGCGAATAGGATTGGAAATGGAAATAGACGGCATGCTGAAGTGGAGAGGGAAAAATATTTGGGGCTGTAAGGTAGTAGTGTTTGAAAGGAAGCGGATGAAACTTTAGAAGACATTTTTCTTCATTTGTTTTTGTTTCCTTTATTGAATGTTCAGTTCCGTCGGACGGATGGCTGTATTATTCCCTCCACCTGAGATACGTCTGGAAGTAAAGTCGAAGGAGAAGCAACGGCGTGGCGTGTCGTATGTATTGTATTTCAATGCTTAGCCTCCAAACGTCCTATTATCTCCTCGGTTCCGGTTTCATCGATCTAAATTTCGTATACAATACGGTATTACGCAGCAGGAAATCTAGGGCTTTCTAGATAATATGAAATACACAAGACGAGAGCCAGAGTTCTCCTTCTTTTACCTTCCTTTCTTATGGGCATTGCTATACCGACTACAAACTATCTCAGACCCTCCAACCTCCACTACTTCACCTGAAACCTCACATATTCGAGTACTCTGCTCACCTCACCAACCAACGCTTCCTTCCATCCAGAGCTATTCCTTTCAACTCTGCCACAATTACTCTGGACAACGTCAAAACAATTCAAAATTCTTGTACATGTCTTGAGAAAGCCGCTGCGACAAATTTACATGAAATATTATATTGTCCCAAGCCAGTTGAATAATTATGTTGCATATTTAAAAATAAAACAACCAAAATTATAGAATTTTTTGAATGGGCAAAAAAATTTATTACAATAATACATTGAATTAAATACTTGGCATGCAGATGAACAACGAGATTAGAAATATAAAAAAACATGTTCACTGCTCAAAACCAAGAGTTATAAATGATTCCGTGGCAAGATGTTTTTGCAAGTCGACAAAAATACGTATTAGACACAACAGTGCAGGTGGAAACAAGTACGAATTGGAACGCCTCATTGCCCTAAAGTTATTACTAACAAAATATGTGCACACGTTTAAAATTGAAATGGAGGCCGACATATAGTGCTAAATGGACAAAAGTCAATTAACTATTTTATACGTTATGCTGGAAGTAATATCAAAAGTAAAGCTTTACTATTCTACACATAACCTATGCTCATCTTGTTTCTTATACATCAATTACTAAGGCATTTTCCACCTCTCTAACATACATCAGGGAGGGATTTCCCTCTGGCAATAATTTATTTAATAGGACAAAAATCCCTTCAAATTTCTTCCAGCTTTCGAATATTAACTCCAAAGCAAGCGAATAAACAAAGTAAAAGTACTTGATCATAGTTTAGAAATGTTGAAAACTCTGTACATATAAATATTTCTATATTGTCAAGTTCATGACTGAATTTACTTGAACGCCCACGTCGCCACGTCTCATGCTAGACAGATACATATTATTGCCTATGATTATTAGTTCTAAATATGGAAACACTAATACTGACAAATGATAAATTTTAAGAAGGGAGAGGAGTTTGGGGGTTGGAGAATGAATGGCGGAATGAATAATACTGCACTCTTCCTAAGCACACGGCGAGAGAGAGACTTTGCTCACAAATAGTACTCTTTAGAAAAGCTTTTGCAGATGCATTGTTCTGAAACGAGAATTTATATATGTGAATTTGTTTGAGGAAGGAAAGAGCGGGTTTTGTTTTAGGCTAAAAGTTTTTGGAGAGTCATTGGGAAGAGGTGTCGTTCGTATTAAAGTGTTGGCGCAAAACGGGAAGAGGACTGGGAAGAAGAGTAGTCTTTTGAGATGGAGGAACGGAGGTAGAATGAGAGGAAAGTAGATTACAAGGCTTATGCTTCAGTCAATTCGGGAGTAGTTCGGGTAGAAGTTATGTCGCAGCCAAAAGTCACAGTTGGGATACGTGAAAATCTTCTGAATGCTCTCATCGACAATGTAGATGAATTTGGTGACGTCTTGCTCAGCCGGGAGTTTGCCTTTCTCGACAAACTCGTAGAAGAGTTCTTGCATGTTCTTTACAAACTGTTTCTCTTCCTTGGACTCAGCCTTATAGATTCCTAGAATGGCTTCAATGTCGGCATTCACATCCGCCACGTAGCCAATCGGGGTCTGCTTTCTCTGTTTCGCTACGTAAAAGTAGATTGGGATCTTGGTGAGGTATTGTTCAGCCAATGCACTTGTGGTGTAGTACAGTGGACAAATAGTTCGGACATCCGACAGCATAGAAGCAAACTGCTGCCAATGCGTGGACTCTGGTCGGTAATACCTGTCAATCACTTCGCGAGACAGGGACGGTCCAAAAGACCCAAGTTTACTCTCAAGATAGGCTGAGAACTTGCTCGTGTCATTCCAGTCTAAGTATGAAAACATTTCCGGGCTCGCATCCACTTCGGCTGGAGCTCCAGCAACAAACGGAATTCCCCCTTGTCCGGCCACAGGCTTATTGTTCCCATTGTTGGAAATGGGTTCTCGAAGAATAAGTCCGTCTTGGACGAGCCAATGGTGCTTCACTTCCCCTTTTGTTGGCAAATCTTGATGGAAGGCCCGCCAATCGTAAGGAACGGACTCTAAGAGCTCTTCTGGGCCTAAAATATCAAGATAAATTTATATTACATTTATTGCTTTGAATAAGTTGATGCCAACCATTATTAACTTTTGCTTAAAATGATATAAGACCCGTTGAATGAACTTGCCTTTGTTTTGGAGACATTCGATAGACGTGCAGTTGACTTCCTTTAGAAACTTGGCATTTTGACTCTCACCCTCCTGAAAGAAACGGAAAAATTGCTCACATTTACCATTTCATTTGAAAAAATTCGCTTGGAAGATTAGCTTTAGCAGCGTTTTAGTCTATTTACTGTACTGTATGCATTCGGTGGTTCAGAAGCGCATTTTCCCCTTTATAGCTAAAAGTCATTCCTCTGAGTATTTTATTGATCCAAACCGCCGTCTCTTTGTAACCACATATGCACACATGAACGCTAAGGTAAGGCTAAGGTAAGGTAAAACGAAAATTTTGGTTCGAGTAGCTGGACGTGTGCAATCTCTCCTTGCCATGCCATGATTTTAGCCGTGAGCAGAACTCAACGGAAACATGAACGAGTCATTTTATATGTACTAGATCGTTCAGAGCCCCACTTTACTAAGAGTCAAGGGATAGATGATATAATCAATACAACTCTACTGCTCCTTCCAACTCCTGGACCAAGTCCATGGTGTCGTCAAAAAACTTACTTTTCTTCAAGATAACCTGTGCGTTGTTACCTGAAATTTTGTAAGTGTGGACGGAGGCGATCCTCCGGAAAGCCAAACTTGGTGGAAGAGACCTTCACTCAAATGACTGGTCGTCAATGCAGACACAAGACTTGCTCCGGCTTCATGTCCCAAAAGCGTCACGTGGTTCTTATCGCCACCGAAATTCTCAACGTTGTACTTCACCCATTGAAGAGCAGCCACGAGATCAGATAACCCGTAATTCCCAGATGTCATCGGGTATGAACTGTTGAAATAGTGAAATCGAGCATTAGCACACGGAGAAAGTCTCAAGGAGAAAGCACGCTTTCACCCACCGAGTCTAGTTTGCCTTATTTACAATAAAAATGACAATAGCTTACTTCCTTGTGAGAATGTCAGATGCGAGGAATCCTAAGACAGACCTGCGAATGGATACTGAAACGAATAATACATTCTTGGCACGGGCCAGAGCCGCCGAAGGCCTCAAACTTGAAGATTGACCACCATTGAGTGATTCTCCTCCAATGAAAACGACGACTGGGACTGGAGTGTCGTAGTAGAGCTTCGGACTATACAAATCCAAGTACAAACAGTCTTCGGAACCATCATAGGAACCATTGCGATAGAATTGCCAACAGGGCATGGAATGATTGTGGGCCAAATATGTTCCGTTCCAACAATGATGAAGATGATGGTGGGTTCTGGCGTGCCTCCATCTCAGTTCTCCTAGTGGTGGCAGGGCAAACGGAATTCCACGGAATGCATACCCTCCATTCTCAACCAGTCTAGAAAAAAAAGTAAACCAATCAGTCATAACCTCACTGTATTATCGGTTTATCCTAAAACGATGTGCCCGATAATCTTGAAATAACGGACCTTCTAAGCTGCTAAAGTAAATACTTTGTGAAGATGAGGGATTTCGATGAGCTTACCCTTGAATCTGCCCACAAGACGTGATGGTATTGATGTACTTGCCCTCAATTATGAGCGTTCCAATATCAATTGACTTGTTTGACCGGCAAGCGGCGAATGTGATTACAATGGCTAGAATTGCAAAGATTGCGAACAACCCCACTAAAATCCATTTCCGTTGTGGAAGATTTGTAATCCGTTGACGCCATAGCTTTGGAGTTGGTTTGCCTGGTGGTGTTTCTAGTGTTATTCCTATCCCTCCTTTCTCTTTGCTTTCACCGTTGGCACTCATGATGTTTGTCTCCTAGGAGTAAGTCAAACACTGAGTAAAAATCAACCCTCACTACAGTCACCCTTATTGGTCTACACTAAACCTAATTTAGACAAAGAAATTGAGCTGTTAAAGCTTAAACATATTTTAGAAATTCGGCTGTTAAGGCTAAGCTTGGGGTTTGCCGGAAGCTGTGGAGAGAGAACTGAAGGAAGAACGAATGTTTCTGTTTTAGTTTTTCTTAAACATCCACGTGCCCTGAACCATTTGGGTATTGATGTCTGGTGGACGCATGGATGTTGTGTAATGTTTACGTGGTAAAGACACAAGGAGGAGGACTATAAACAATGAAGGGAAGGAGTGAATTAAAAGGAGAAAGATGGGGAGGACCAGTTTGGTTCCGGTTCCTTACTTCCGACAGTTTGTTTTCTTGTTTAGGTGAGGAGGACTTGAGAGGTTCTCCATCCGTCTGTTCCTCCCCCATCATCTTTTCCTCGGCTTTTCCTACTCCATTCTCACCAGACAAATTTTTTTCCTTCTCTAATAACTCTGTTGCAACTTCTCCAGTCTCCAAGTCCTTGTCCTGCAAAGTCAAGTCCAATAAATAAGTCTTCACTACTACTTTACACACTTTACTTTTCTACTCTTACTCCATGCTACAAGGTATTCAGAGGCTATTAGTGGAATCTTGGGGATCATACAATTCATGGACACACATTTGAAAAAGCAATGTGCTCGCTCAACCCATATTTTAGTCAAACGCAAGCTGTACGGGAGGATGTAGTAAGCTTTAGATTGCTCCTTTCGTTCCCTTAAGTCAACCGCAATAAATATTTTCGAGCCTCACTCATCTTTCAAATCCCAACAACTTGCACAAACTAGACTATTGAGAAATTCCCTTTAATTTTTCATTACTGACACAAACCTTTGGAAAACTGAACTACTATTACTGTTGAGTAGTGGCTCTGATGTTTTTGTGAATAAATTGCTTTGAGGAATGCTCACATGGGTCACCCCATTGAGACGCTTTACGCTTTGAGCTCGTGATGTGCTTTCACCAGGTGCATACGAAAAAAAGGAGCTTAGTTGAACTCGTGCCACCCTTTCTCTCTTCCATCATCTTTCCTTTGACTCGACTTCCTCTCTTTCTCAGGCAGTCAGTTCCTAATTTCTTAATCATAAGTTGGGCATAATAGATTTATCTAGTAGCGGGATAGAATATTTTGGGTTGCCTGGTTGCCAACTCGATTTGCCATTAGGAGAGAAACAGTGTCAAGCGGATGCCTTTATTTGCACACCTCATTAAACTCAAATCGTTTTGGTAGACTGACTAGTTCAGTTTGGATTGGGCTTAGTCGCTTCCCACAATGAAACGAGGTGCGGTGAATGAGAATGTGTTTGATGTCCCAAAGAATACGAAGACACAGACTATTGAAATATTGAACGACGGAAGGAGGACTACAGCTTAGGGCAACTCTTTAATCTTTACCTGAGTACACAAATGTTCAGTTCAACCTATGGAGACTAAAGACTTGCAATAGTAAAGACATAATAGTGATGAATGAGAGTTTCATTTCAATATATACTGACTCATTTCCATTATTATAATCAAAGATTTCACTCCAAGCTAATTCAACACATTTTGGTTTTCATCTTTTCTAGAAGAAAGAAGGATTTTGCGATTGGAATATTGGATTCGCACTGGAGTGAGTCTGAAAATGCAAGGCGCGGCTCCTCACTCGCGTTCTTATTTATTCCATGTAGAGAGGACAAAACATGCATTCAATCCCTAGCTTTGAATTGACATGAGGGACTCTGGTTCACAATTCAAAAGCACTGAAATTCCACCAAATGGCTGTTAAACGAAGGGAAATATAGAATGAAGTGGGAGAAGAATGCTTTGCCAAATGCCAATGGTGTCAAAAAGCGGTGCTATCCTTTTTTACTACCGCATTAAAAATCTTCCTTAGAGTGATTTAAAATCCCGTTGCGTTGCACAGGCTCACCAAAGAATACAAAATGCTATGCGTTCGTCTGCAGCTGCCACAAAAACACGGCACATCTTTTGCACCGAATTCCACAAGGCTGTTCCTAGCTAATCACGTCGATGCTTGAGGAAAGTCGTCATCATTAGACGAGTCGGGAAACGGATGATTTAATTAGAGAACAATTGAGAGAAGTCTTCCCTATTTTTACTCCTGGAAATTGAAATTTGTGAGTGAGCTGAGCTTTAGGGGTGATGCAAGACCAAGTCATTTACTCGTCGATTTTTCAGCTAAATTTAGCCTCTAAGTACTTCAATGTCTTCTCTCCGTCAACAAGTGAATTGAACCCACTTCCCCTTTTCGCCGGTGTAACCAGATTTCCTTGTTCCACAAATATCTCCGAAAAGTCCAGACAAATCATTATCAGTCGACTGCATGGGAGTATGTTTATCCATTTTCTGGATTTCGTCCTTTGGGAGGTGAGATCACTTGCAATGTAATCCCGCGCTTACCATTTCATAAAGGATCGGCAATGATTACATGATTCCACGAAAATTGATACGTGGATTCGCTTTTGATAAATCAACACTCAGTCGGCAAGAAAAGCCTTCATTGTCTACTTTTTGGCATAAATTTTTTATCATTGGTTCTTGTAATTATGTGCCATGATTTTAAGAGTAGTTGAGAAGCTCTCTGTCTGTGTCTGTGAAGTTAAGAGTCGAAATGAGTCTGATTAATTTATACAATCAGCGTTTTGAACCTCTCAAAGGTTTAGTTGTTTCGTGCATGTAGCACGTAGTCTTTTGGAACTGATTTCCAACTCGTTCATTCATTGAATTGATGAATGTGCAGCGTTAATGAATTGGTACTGGCAAGGCACACTTCTATGTGTTTTGCTTCTTGCTGTTTCTTAATGGGAGCAGATGCAAAACGCAGAATGCAGAACTGTGTTGTTTTCTTTCATCTCACAAAGTCAAATCTGTCTAGCCTGCCCTCCATTCCTATGATTCTGCAATTCTCTGCCGAACTCTCATTTGTCGTAACACTCCACTCTCAAACTTTAATTATGTTTCACTCGACAAATTGTTTTCAATTTTACCAATTACTCCTCTGTCGTCGCAGAACTCACTCGGTGATGCTTGATCTTAACTGACTCAACTCATGCGTTCGTGTTGAAATGCTTCTAAAAGAAGACCAAATAGCATCTTTCCCACGAAACAGCATCAATGCAAGTACTGTGCAAGAATGCGCAAGGTCCTAAGTAGGCCAAATTCTAAAATTATGAGTTGTGGAGTAAAATCATGGAACATATTCCTGTTGAGGGAAATAGAAAATGTTCGCAGAATGACCACAGATGTTCCATAGATATGAGAACATTTGGTAGACAGAAAAGGTGAAAAGTGAAAGAGCAAAGTTAATGGAGACTGACTTGGTAGATCGAATTTAATGATCCACATTAGTATCGGTCTACCCTGAAGAGAGTTCAATTGACCATAGCTAGAGATAAGGGCCTAAACTTTAGTCATTGGCACGATAGCCGAATCTGGGACAGCCTGGCCTTTCTTCCTTCTCCTGTTCCCGTGCGGTGACAAATGGAAGATACTTAATTAATGATTTACCTTGAGAGAAGGTTGGTGGGATAATAAAAAGTGAAGTGAGCTGGGTCTGGGGCTGGAGTAAGAGTAACTGAGGCAACCGAGGCTGGAAGAATCAAAGGGAGCTGGAGCTGGAATTGCTGGAATGAAGAAATGATGACAAATCGGTTGTGTAACATACCTGTGGACTCTTGGTGACTCTTTTATTCCGAAAAAGACGAATGAGTGGAGTAATGAACGGGTTCTCACTCCCCACAAGCCCTGACTTGGTCTCTTCAGTTGTCTCAGGTGACTTGGTCTTTTTATTTTTCTTAGAATTTTTATCCCGAGAGATCTGCGTGTCTCCTAGCAGCAATGGTACTGGCACTGAAGCTTCCTCAGTCCTGCCACAGTCTTCGGGGATGTCTAATGTGACAGACACAGGCTCAGTGGCTCCGACTTCGGACTTGCTCTCACTTCCCTGTATGAAAAAAAAACAGTGAAAAAAAATACTTCATCCGAGAAAAGAAGATCAGGATGTGCAGAATTTAGATGCATCCACGATTCCATGATTCCTATAAAAATGTGTTTGCATGTTTTGCAGATTGAATTGCAAATCCACTCCTGCACACTTCAAGAAACAAACACTGCTCAAATATCTTATTTTATTTTATTGCTTTCCCTCTGTTTCTTTTCTCCGTCATGTCTTGATCTCTTGGCTTCACGCCCGATCATCCATTAGTTCTACTCAACCTAAATAAAAAATGTTTAGCACCACCAAACCAACACGCCACAACCAAAATCATCATTTTCCCACCTCCCACCTTTCCTTCCACTCCTGACACCTCTGACAAGATTTAATTCAATTGCTTTCCCAGTCAATGGATGGGTGTTTGCGTGGAATTCGTTTACACTCACAGAGTCAACCTTTCATCGAATATTTCATTTCATTCAAAGTAAATCGGAAAATGCAAAACTCAAAAAAAATTCTAATCTAGCTCGCTCGCAGCAAATACAAATGCAATTGGAATATCAAACAGCAAAGATCATCTTCTTTCTTCAGCATCAAGGAACATATTAATGCATAAATTTAAATGATTTGTTCTTCAAAATTTGAACCTGGGAATGGGCAATGTCTAGGAATAAAAGCTGAATTGAATTTTCGAAATTGAAAAACTCAAGGGAGAAATAAAATTAATCGATTGCGGCTAAGTGGGGTGCTAGGAATGGTTTGTGGAAAGTGGATGGGGTTGGGGAAAACTGGGGAAACCCACAGTTTCATTTGCTGAGGCGAACCGGTTTCTCAACCGTTCTCTTCAACCAAGTCCTACTGCATATATGCAGTCTTCTGTGCATTCGATGCATGCCTATTTTTTTTTACAGCGTTTCTGACGCAACACTTCCGCAACTTCCGTTGTAAGAATGCTCAACTCTTTGTCAAGTTGACAAGTGACATTTTTCGTCGATTCAGAACATAAAACAAAGACCGAACTCGACACACACCTTTTCCTTGTTCTCACAGACAAAATTCCATTCAAATCTCAAATAAACTTACTCGGCGAAATAAATTCTAAGTTTGCAAACTTGCAGAAACAATTTAACTACTTTGTAAAAGACTTGTTAAATTTTTAATTTAGTTTTCAAGAGAATCCAACTCACTTGCAGACATTGGAATTAGACCAGCACACCAGACATAAACTAGTTTAGTGCCTTTTTCAAATGACACACGGTTCTTGCACACCAGGACCTTTAAGCACTGGACTGCCAAATTGTGCCAGCCAAGCCATTTAACCCCGGAAGTCAAGAATGTTATGGAAGTGTAAAATTATAGAATCGATTGACGGAGAGCTATTCCAAGTGAGAAAAGAAAGAAGAGAAACTGACTCGAGTAATTTTTGTACGGGTAATAAATGATTTTTTGAGAATAGATTGAACAACCTCCATTTCTTTCCTTTGCGATCCTTCAAATAGTCAGACTCTACTCCCAAAAATCTTCGTCATATTTTACATGAAATAGTTTCTTGAGATTGCAATCGAATAAATAAATTGTAATTGCAATTATGGTGGGTACATTTTTTAAAAGTGTGTGACGTGACAAGTGGTGTTCTTCCCATTAGGTGATTCCGATAAGACAATTTGTTATTGTCATAAGTTAAATATAGCAATTTAAAACGCATCTTATCCTCTTTCTCGTCTTAGATACATAGACCCGGCTCATTTTGGGAGAGCTTAATGACATGGGTGTGAACTTTGTCACGTAATATACCGAAAGTCAAGGCGGATCCCTTGGGTTGGCCGTTCGTACCGCAAGCAGCAAGTAATGGTAACACATGATGAATACACAATATGCACGATGGCATTTTCCAAGAAAGCGCATTCCTTCCTTGTTTCGTTGTCAAGAGAAGATTTTGACAATTAAGTCATTCAGAGTAACAGCTCGTGCTCAAATTAGGCACTCTTGGATAGTCTCCCCTTCAATTACATCTCCTTATAATGAGCTCATCTGCCCTCAAGAAATGCGGGAGGATTCCGTTCAACGAATGCCTAATTCTGCTGCTTTAGCTCAACAAACTTCCTTGCTTTTCTTTCGTAAAATATTTTAATTTGCAATCTCGACATTCTAGCAAACTTCAAATTACTATTTTACGACATTTTGATTGAATTTCGCAAATGTCACTTTTTTAAATTGATTCGGAGTAAATGTGTGTAATTACGAGAATATTGAGAGTGAGTAATTCCAACGTTGAAGTTTCAGTTAAATATATGCAATTCACAAGGATGATTGGTCAAAGCATGTATAATTTCCATTGTAAATCAATGCCCAGGATTTGACATACCATACGAGTGTGCACAGTCTACATTATTTTTTTTTCATTTCCCGAGCAAAAGAGAAAATTGAACCAAGCACGGATCTCAAATCATGTGAAAAGATTTAAATTGATGCAGATGACAACTGCATGCTGTGTTATACCAGGCCAAGTACCATTTATTCCTGACGAAGTTGTACGATTTTGGCGGAAGGTTGTTGAATTGCAGTTGAAGAAAGGTCCATCTGATTGTGAGTCTGAAGAATGAATGAATGAATGCAATCAAGGGGAAGTCCTCCAATTGGATTTCAAAGTAAAAAAAAATACTCAAAAATGATGATTTTGGTTGTTGCGAGTTTGGTGCAATGCGTATTGATTCATGGGAGAATAAGTTGGGGAATCCTTCTCTCCTGTCCAGAAACGGAAGGAAAGGAAAATCATAATAAATGCTGCAGAAAGAATAGGAAAGAGTCGAGTGATTATTGTACACTCCTTGGAGTTGTTGAATTGGTTAGTTTCCATTGTCCAAGAATAACAATTCGTATTTATGGTGTTGGGCTGAAGGAAGGCATGCAAGGAGAGAAAAGCCCAAGAGTCGTCTAACGGGGACTGTGGGTCAGTTATCATAATAATACGCCGAGAAAGAAATATGGATATATTGGCGTCATAAATCATAAGAAGCTCCAATTCAACGTAGAGTTGAAATAAGTGTGCGAGTGTGGAGTGGGGACGTGCTGCTGGTGCTGCCGCTGCCTGTCGTCGTTCACAACCTAGCTACTCATTCATAGCTGACACATCGATTGTAAAAGTATCACACGAACAAACTTATTGATGTCCGAACTAATATTCTCTTAGTCTATAAAAATAAAGATCAACCTCCTGCCCTTTGAATCCGCTCATCGTGGCTACAAATAATGCTTCTGACAAGAAAAGAAAAAGTTGAACAAAGTACAAGAAGAGCTCAAGGATTTTAATTAAAGTTTTGAAAACGAGACTTACGTTGTTGATCATAAGAGTGGCTGGAGTGGATCTGTTGAAACTGAAGACTCTTCTAAAGTTGGACCATTTGGGTGTAGTAAAGGAAGACATGAAGGATGAGGTGTCCAGAGTTTTCTCCGCTCCTCCTTTCACCTTGTCTTTCTTCGTTTTCTCAGACTCATCTGAACCATTTTGAGGAATTACTCCGATAGCTTCCGTCATCTCCTCAGACTCCACGACCACCGTTGAATTTGTGGTCTCACTACTCAAAGGCTTCTCTTCAGTCTTCTTCTTCTCAGCCTCATTACCAATCTTGCCTCCGTCCTAAATGGCAGAGCATATAAAAAAACAAGTGTAGAAAAAAAGAACAGGGACGATCTTCGACTGACACGAAAGTAATTACTGGTCATTCTGACCTACAAATGTGTTTTCTTAGATTGAAAGGTTGACTTCACAGAATGCCCACCAGGTCATGGCTAAACTATCCGAAACCAAAAGTCATAGTCTAGCAAACCAAGACCATAATGATGTGACTTCCTTTGCACAAAGCATTCGAATGCTACAAAAATTCACTGAAGAGTCAAGTATTGCGGTTCTTTCTGTCATTACTGTGTGGTAAACCTTCTCTACTCAAATACAAGGCAACGTCAGACGTATACAGTGATTTATGTGTTTTTTCTCACTTATTCCCATCTTGTCTTAGCTTCTTCGGTTTACTCCTTTTTTCTACTCACAACGGAAAATAATGTGACTTGGCAATTCCAATTCCGATACAACACGTTTTACTAGGATGAACGAATCCCAGTTTACAGCCTTGTGCCTTAGGCATTGGTTCTGCCAATTCTTCTACCTTAAGATCGTAATACTACTATTACAACTACACTAGACGTTAAAAAGCATCCATTCTGCTAAATGTGGGGAAGTTGAAAGTCAACCCGTAAAGTTGGAGTAGTGGGAGTAGTGGGCCATAAATGAGAAAATCATTGCTTTTTCCGTACGAATATCATCCTTACGTCGTAGTGCCAATCTAATGGTGATGTTTATGTTAATAGAGTAATAAAATTGGGCCGAACTAGATGCCGAAAGCTTTTGTTTAGCTTTCTGAGGGTTTTGGATGTTGGATGGAGGAATGAAGTGGAAATTGGTAGAGTTAGAATAGACAGGTTACAAATTCAAATGTTAAAATGGTTGAGAGCAGAGTGTCTTGTGGAAAACGCAGAGAAATACAATAAGCCTGCAATTTACATCCAAGTCACACACTCAGCAAGAAAAGGATGGGTTGAGATGGTTGGATCGTTGGATGGTGAGGAGCGCCTTAAGTAAGGAGCTCTTCTACGCTTACGCTCACTCAACCGATAGACAACTCAACTTGAAGATTATTGCGTGCGAATTGCTTTGAAGCAACTCCCGTTCAATTTTTAATCGTAGTTTAACAGATCATTACTGTTTCATAACATTTTCCATTAAACCGTCAGTTTGGGTAAATCTTCAAGTTCCACAATTCCAAACGAATCTATGCCAATCCATCAGGTTCTAATCAATATGTTATTACGGCACCAAACATTTTGACGCGAGTTCCTTTCGCTACACTAATTTTAATGAAAATGAACACCAGAATGAAGTTCCATAAAACACAAGTTGCTCAGCTCTTGCTGTGAGTCCGTGAGAGCTCATTTCCCTAGTTTAATCATGGTTTTACGAGTTTGTTGAAACCTCTAAGGGTGTTCTTAATAAGAAATGAAATGACCTAAATAATGGAGTCTGGCTTCAACCCTAGCCAATTAGTCTGAAAAAAATATAAGGCGTGTGATGATGATGAGCTTGTTCAAACGATGTGTGCCGCCGAATGCAATAATAGTGTGAAGGTGTAGGTTCGAATGCATGTGTGCAGTTGATGATAGAGATGAGGACCACTCAACTTTCTTGCGTGCTTTCATTTCAAGCAAGGTTTTGATTTGAAGTCGTTTAATGCCTTCAGTCAACTTCAACCTTTTATTTTAGTCAACAGGTGCTAGCTTATTATGTCAAAACGGTGTTTTCAAGACAAAATCAATGATGGCGGGGTTCCGGAAATTACCCGCTGACGGAGTTATTTCTTAATTCCCTTCTTTTCACTTGGATTTGAGTGCTTTTTCTTGATCAAACACTTACAGTAAGCCTTGAGATGAATGGACGGGACTCTAGATTTTAAAGATAAACAAAATCGCGTTCGATTGCTGAGTTCTAATTCCAAGCCCAGATTAAATAATACGCGATTAGGTTGGGCCTATAATGTTTTTCTAATTTGCATTGAATTGGATTCGAGCCCAGGTATACAAAGCTAACCAATGATATGAGCTTGATTGATCGATAAATAAGTCACGGTTTACAGCGCTCGGCTCATAGCGCTTGCTTATCTAATAACGGTCAGGAGTGCGGCTTCTTTTACTCGAACTAACTTTTTTTATTGAATAATACGGTAGCTTCTCCCCTTGAAAAGTCTCAAAGGAAGCCCAAAGCCCAGGATCGTAACAACATGAGTCCAGAGTTGGTGTGAATGGCTAATCTCATTGACCTGAGTGAAAAGTGTTAACAAGCTCGTGACAAAATCCTTGACGGACATGAATGAAAGTTAAATATGTGTTTTTGGGATTTAGCAGTGGTTGTTGGATGGCAAAGAGTTGGAATAGAGATTAATTCTGTACGTGAGTGGTTCTAAGAAGTCGAGGAAATGTTATTGCAGACGAGGAGCTTCCCATGGAATGATCAAGAGAAGATTTGGCCGTGTGACTTGACTTGAGTGACTCAAACTACCTCTTGCTGTCCAAGTCAATCTCATCTTTGCTCTGATCTGAACTTGATTCAGGTTTATCGTCTAACCTCACACTTCCAAAGATCACGTCTAATCCTAAGCTTGTCCTCTGTCTGACCACCATTTCCTCAAAATAAGCCAAAGTCAAAGGGAATCGTCTTCACATTTCCTACTTGTACTCCTCATTCATGGTTAGAGAAACTTGGACTCACTCCGACATACATTTACGTCTCACACTCTCGCACTCCTGGCTCAATGTGATGAGGCAATCAAAAAGAACGCTAATATTTTCTTCCTCCTACATCCTCAAAAACTCGCAACTACATAAATCTCTTCTTCCCTTCAGTAGTAGATCGAAAGAGTCGAAAAAATCCATTTGAGCTTCTCCACTTCCGTTAGACGTGAAGAGCGTATTTTTTATTTTATTTTGCACTTCTTGTAATATTTTACTGACTGACTGACTCACTGAGTGAATGAGTGGGAGAACGAGCGGAGTGATGATTGCCTTCGAGAAAGAATGCATTTACATTTCACTGCATTTCATGCTCAAGGCAGTTAATAAGCTAGTAGTCCTAGTTTGGAACAAACGCATTCCTTAAATACTGATGTGTGGAGATAATTTGCACGTCCGAGCAACAGCCTCGCCATTTTTCTTAGTCACTAAGCTCGGCAGCTATTTAATGTCATTAAACTACAGCTGCTTGCAAAATGAAAAATGTATGGAAAGCTCTTGGCTGTTGAAAGTCCACGTTACAATGGTGTGCACTGGCACTAGCACTGCCACTCATACCAGTGTCACTAACAAATATTGCAAAAACGGCAGCAATTACAATTTACAAGTAAATACCAAAAGCCTGACACAACAATGTATATTGTCAGACGAAATTCTGGCCAACGCGAACGCACTTTATTTTTTGACGTAGGGAACTAGAAATAGCAGAAGAATCATGTTATGCATTTACGACACTGTAAAAAAATTGGCATTGTCAACTTCATTTTTATCATCTTCTCACATTGTTCACTCGCATGAATGGGATGATGCATGATGATGGTGTATCTTTGGTGAAGTCTACCTGTGAGCCTGTGGCGTTGTGTGCCAACACGACAACATTATATTGACATAGCAGTCGTGGAAGTTTCTTGTTCATGAATCCCAAGAATAAAATATTTGCGAGCTTTCTTTTCCGCCAAACACAGCTTCTACTCCTATCTATTCCTTCCTTCGTTTTGGAATATTTTTTCTTATTTTTCTTCTCCAAAAGAATGACGTAGGTGCTGGGAAATGATTGTATTATTTTAAGAAGACCTACTTTTTCATGAAGGTGTTTTATAATAGAAATGCAGATAGCAATGATATTCAAAGACATTAATGCATTCCATACAAGCTAACTACAGTTTCTTGCGGACCCTGACACTGAAGAACAGTCCTACTCCTAGCGACAAATTACCTCTCATGTGTGTGTGCCCAATTTTCTCACATATTACTCCAAAGACGACACTGCACTGTACAGTAGTACAAAAGGATGGATGCGAGGAACAAGTAATTTATGCATTGTTCATTCTGAATCAAAAACAGAGACTAGACGACCAAAGCAATGTTGATGTAGCATACTGTGATTGTTTGCCATCTTTCGCCTATTGCTATTGCCTGCCTGCCTGTAGCTCGTAAAGTCTCAATATAGAATTATCACAAATTGAAACCAAGTCGTAAATAATTCGAAGAGCATGTATGTGATGCATGTGAGGACAATAAATATGTTGTGACAATTTAATACTGCCTTGATTCTCTTTGATGTCCTGTGTTGTTCCTCGTGTCATATTTCACTCCCACCTTTGCCTTTGACTTTGCTTCCTTCATTTCATTTTGCCTTGGCATTGTCGAAACTCAAAGCAAATCATGCGATGCAATGTTTGTATTCCTTCCAACTCCTTTCCTTCTAGCACTTTGCTTGCTCTGCTCTCCTGTTATGTAAACAAGTTCGTTCGTATAATCCCCCACTGATTAGAAACGCGGTCCTTTACTAATCAGTTAAAATATTGCAACCTCAGAAGTCAAGCCCAAGGAGCGGCTAGACTTATAGTTAGACTGACGAAATTGGTTTATTGTTTATGCGATAACATGACTTTGACTCCGACTCTGATGATTCAACACTTTATTTTTATAATTTGTTTTCTCTTTCACGGGGTTAAGGGTTATTTCCTGCCTTACACGTAATTGTCGGATTATCTCAAGGAGCGTCAAGTTACAAGCCACAATAACAAATTTGAATGCGTGCTTCTGAAGTGTTTCTTCAAATTGTCAATCAGCACCCTGACTGTGACCGTGACATTCGTCTGCAAAATTACATCAGACGTCTAAACATGTTTCGGAGTATAAATAAAATCAAGTCAAATCCTTGTCATTTTTGTCATTGCGGCGATTCTGATGTGGTTTTCATGTAGAAAATAGCAGCTTTTGGACCAAAATAATGGCGACTTTTACTTTGCCGGGAACGGCTATGAGTCTGTTTGGTGTGCGGACTGCGGAGCCTAAGCACTAAATTCAGAAGTGCAGAGCTCGGAGATTTCTTCCACATGCTCACATGCTCATTGAATTTAAGAGTGGAGGAGTCCTAATTAACTTAAATGATAGTTGGTTGAGATGTGCCCTGAGCTGCGTGCTCCAGTTGGTGGCGTCCATGCCCATGGATTCTTAGTTCTTACGTAAACATTGTGTGTTGAAGTATAAAGAAAGGATTTATTTACCTCCTGGTGGTCGGGTGGTCTCTCCTTGGATCGTTTCCGGAGAATCTGTGGAATCTTCATGTTGAGAATAGTTCTCCTCGGAGTAGGCATGTTTTCCTCAGCCCCAACTTCTTTTTTAGGCTTACTTTTCTCAGGAGCAGAAGTCTCGGTGCTGGCCGTGGTTCCATTCCCATTTCCATTGAGAGTGAGAGTTTTGGTTTCATTGCCAGGACCATCAGATTTAATCATGTGTTCCTTTTCCTCCAACTCGATCTCAAGTTTGTCCAAACTCTTCTCCTCCGACGCAAGTGGAGCTTGATGAGCTGACTCGATTAGACTCATTCTCCACGCTTAATCAATTCAATCTCTGTCTCACCACAATCTTTCACAATCCAATGTTATTCTCAAATTCTCTCCTATCTCTCTGTCACTGATCACAAACTCCTTCACTTAAGGTTCTTTAAGTAATATTGCTCATCCACC
>JAQGCM010000484.1:0-24968 GCA_034699705.1 Hymenaphorura dentifera | reverse complement strand
AATTCAGAAGATATGGGCAGAGTCCAGACATCAACCTACAGCCCCCTCTACAAACAATTAAAACCCTACTACGGTAGAGAATTATATCTCAAGTCAACTGTGTCCCTGGATAAAATAAGAGTAATATGCCAATTACGACTGAGTGGAGATTGTTTCTTTCGTCTTTTCTCCTACAACCAGAAAAATGTGTTTAACCCAACATCTTGCTGTACGATATGTAATCTACAAGAACATGAAAATCTCTCCCATTTCCTACTTCGGTGCCAAGCGTTTAGCCCAATCCGAGATCACTTCTTGTCCAGTGAAAACTACAAACACAGAACCAACCTTACTCAACTTCTGAAAATTTACTCTGAATCTGACATACATATGCTCCACGGTTATATTTGTAACATTTTAAAAGTTCGAGCTTTCCACATGAATGAGTGAACAAATGATATGCCTCTCAACGGGATAAGCTAGTTTTATATTATTGAGTGCCTTGCGATGATATTATTTTTGAAATTGGATACTGATTTGTACAAAATTATCTGTATGTGTTGTGGGTTGCGGCCTTTAACTAGCACAATAAATCAATTACTTACTTACTTACTCTGATTACTACTCTTTATTCTGATTGGAATATAAATCACAAAGTCAATAACGTAACCCCATCTTAGTGTCAGTCAGAATCGGACCATAAATAAGTTTTTTGTCTACTATTACTAGTACGACCTTCTTGAAAATCGCATTAACGAAATTTGGGTCGCAAGTCGCAGGGTATTTGACTGGTGGAAAATATTTGAAGTTGCAAAAGGCGGACAGCAATTCTTTCCTTTCACGGCCACAACCTTAGCCCGAACTGTGCCTATTATTAGATTCTTGGTTGGAACTAATTGCCAACATCCCCGCACGTTGACATTAAAAAAACATTCTACAGCTCGTTATGTGTTTAAGGCTCAGTTTGACAAGTAATATTGTTAAATGGTTCACTGGAGAAGCTGCTCCACGTAAACATAAATACACACCCTAATTGGACATAAATGATAAATGAGGCAATTAGGTGACATCCGTGTCAAATAGAAGCTGTAACTTTGAGGGGCTTTGAGGCAGAACAGCGAATCCTTCATTAAGGACAAAAAAGAGTGAACCACAGAAACTAGGAAGACCGTGACTTTATTAAAGACCACAGCGCTTTCAAAATTTGACATTTACATGGTATGAATGGCTAAATTTTTCCAAGGATTAGCGAATGGTTATGTATTGCTTCTAGTTATCTGCTGGATCTGCACTTCGAAAGTTACTCAAGCGCACAAATTAAGAGCATGTGAGAACTTGAATTTTTTGTTGAATGCCGTGTTCCACTCGGTTGTTCAGTTTCCGCGAAAGAACTTGCTACATAGAGAAGCATTTGCCTTGAAACTTTTTGCAAAGAAAAACTTTTATCACATTGAAAAGCTCAACCAAACTCTGAACTTTTTCCCCTTAAGCCTGTTTTTTACCCAACTTTCTCTTTGTGACGAGAAACTTCATATCCTCCTTAAAGGTTCTTTAAATTGAAAGTTGAAAAATTAAGCTGCCTTAGCACTACTCACGTGAGTATTGATCTGTATGGTGTCCACCGTTCTTCTCCACAAAGAATCATCAGATTCGTGTCCGGTTCAAGGGTTAGAAAGTAGTCATTATCATCAATTTCAGTGCCGTCACCTTCAAGAACAACTCGGAGCATTGTGTTTGGGTCAACCTCGAATTTAATTCGGGCTCGGTCCATCAGATCTCGAAGGGAGGAAGCTGTGAAGCCCATTCGTGCTGCTCTTGAGACGTCAACAACTTTGAAAGGACGTCTTCCAAGATCCACATCATCTTCAAATTCGTTGCTCGCCATTCTCGCTGTGAATGCAAAAGCTACTATTTAGTTTGGGTTGACTAGCCAAATATCTTCCTGCAAAATAATCTAATATGATGCATTTTACCTGCGCAAAAATATATTGCAAAAAGCACGATTAAAATCTCGTCGTAGCGGTCGTGGATAGGTTTATTGAAATGAAATATAATATCAAGCTCTGTGCAGAGAAATTAAATTCCAAGTAAAGGGCGATATTGTAATGTGATCTTGTAATTTTGGCTTTAACTGATTGGTGCAATAAAAAAAAATCTTTAGAGTACTTGTTAGTAAAGAGAAAAATATGAAGTAAAATTCCTTGAAAGTGAAAAGCCTCCCTTCTGGCTTCACCTTCAAGTCGGCTCCGATTCCTACCCACGACTAGAATAAAATCGGAGGGAAGATGAGGCTTTATAGCTTAGAAAGGATGGAGAAAGTAGAGAAAGTCTTGGTAACGGTGACCCACTTTGGAGGAACCAGGAGAGCAAACGCACAAAGCGTTTCCAGTAAGGAGATGTTGCCACGAGCTCATTGATTTTCATGTAGCTCTTGCACGCAGCGAGTACGAGTGAAAGTCCCAGAGTCCGTCGTCCATACCAAATGCAAGCGGAGAAAGCAGATCAAGCTGGTAGCTGTCCTCCAAGTACACTAACAACCAACTAGATCTACTTCAAAATGCATGGAAAAAACCTTCAGCTTTTCATTTAAAGGAAATATACGATTCCATTATTGATGAGAGAGTAATAGAGATAAACTATTTGGGCAGAAAACTCTAGGGAAGATAAAACCGTCAAATCCAACTAGAAGCACATTTATAACCCTGCAGTCAATTATACAAATTGCCTTCTTCTAAACCAGGAGAATGATCAAATTCCTTAGAGGAAGAGCACGAACACGACAGACGACACGTATGTAATTCTTGAATTGATTTCTTTTGAGTCAATAATTATTGCTGGTTTAATTGATTAGGCCAGAGTTTTGTTCTTGCCAACAAAGAATTTCAGAGGCATGACCATGGATTTATCCGAATTGGAGTGTCGCAAGATATATTGTTACACACGACGTGGCCTTGCAAGTTTAGTTTTCGGAAAATGTCTTTTGGGTAATCTGTTCCAGAGGAGAGACCAGAGTGTACGCCATGTACCTTTTCACATGAGTTGCTTCGGGTAAATTGAAACAAACGCTATGCATTTTCTGAACAACCAAGCAACCACATATAGCAGGAATGTGTAATCTTCTGCTGCTTAGGCATCTTTAATCCTGAACACTGGAAATGTTGAGAATTTTAGTTCAAAGAAATTCCAGATCCAGCATCTTTTGCGAATAGAATTTGTAGCAAATTCTAGGACGTTAACTCCGACGGCTCACATTTCCTCAGGACTATCAGGACGCCTGAAAATATTCACAGGCGAAGCTTTCTTGGAATATCTCTTTAGGCGAACCTAGTTTCCTTAGTTCGTTTATAATATTTTTCATGCCAAAATTTAGATAAAAGCGAAAGGATTCACGTGTTATCCAGCCATGTAGCTTTCGTACTTTCTCCAGGTAGAAGTTGAAAGGTCTTTAGGGTAGGGTGTGGTTTCGTTTGAGTGTGCGAAACATTCTTCTCAGAAAATAGTAATCAAATTGGGAATCCACGAAAATGATAGAGCATCTATTCCCTGCAAATCTAAATTGAAGCCCAGGTATTCAACCATGTCACGAATTGGGTGGAAGCAGAATTCAATGGAACAGAGAGTAGTTCGCTAAAATTTGACGCGATTAATCAAGAATAACACGCCATGCATGCTTAGGCAGAGTTTGCTCTGTTGATTTTGGACTTTCACTGGCATTCAACCTTGAAACATAAATTTCATTTCAATTTCCTGCTGGTGGCTGGGCCAATTTTTCTTGAATGTTTTTCATACTTCCTTACTTGCTAAAACTTGATACTAGGTATCCGTCGCCGTCACATTCACACGACTTGCATCGTCTAATTCCAGATTAAACTGAATCTCAAGCTGCTTTCACTTCGATTCGATTGCCACAAACTTACGATTCTATTTCTCGTGTGAATTCATTAATCCTTCACATCCTTCTAGATTGCCCTTTAGCACGTGCGATTTTCAATTTCACGAAGTTGCTAACAAGAGATGAAAATAGCAAATCTAGTTATTCGAAACTTGTAGTTCTTTAGCAACACGCAAGCTGTTAGGTATGAGAAAACACGAAAGTTGCACGCGCATCGGGAAAAGCAAAAGTTTTGGCCATCGACTTGGCCAATATATCCAAACAAGCAGCTCGGCATGACTAGGAAAAGTGCTCACCAAATGTCAAGGATTTCTGAAATAACACCAAGCCAAACATGCAGTTTTTTCTAAATTCCTACACCGGGTCACTCTGTAGTTACAATTTAACAGTTTCCACGTGCGGATTCTTAAAATGTCGTCAGCTTTGAACCGTGAACATCTTTTTGACGAGAACCTTCGTACGAATTGGCGGCACAACAATTTCAATTGAGATGAGACCAATAAGTGTAATACCAATCATGCGTAATTGCAATGAAAGAATTCCACAAAATCTTCCCTGTGTAATATATTCTGATGACTTTTTGCTTATTGCTAGATTGAACTTAAGCTTGAAAGAATTCTTATGATATATTTTATTGGGTCTGCCGCGCAAAGGACATAACCATTTCAGCGAAGGAATAACAATAAGACTGTAGACCTACGAAGGCTGGAAGGTTGAACTGAGCAAAGACCTAAGTTTCCAATCCAATTGCCGAACCAATGTACAATAATATATTTGTTGATCTGGTTTGTTTTATGGAGCAGAGCTAAGCCTGAGTCTACTCCTGAAATGTGATATTTTATGTGACTCACACTCACCTTGCCTTGTTGGCAGGAAGGGAGAGAACTCGGAGAAAGTCTTCTCTAATTTCATGTATTCTGTTCTCGAGGGAGTTTTCGAGTCTATTTCTGCAGATGTCTATCGCACCAGGACTGCACGAGTTTTTGGTTTGGCTGCGAGGCTGGGCCAAGCGACATTTTGGCAAATTCTGGCCAAATGCAGCTTTCGCTCGTGTTCTCATGACATTTACTCTTAGGGTTTTGTCATTGCTAAAGCTAACCTAAGTTGGGTTATATCCGTGTCAAGTACTCCATTCATTATTTATTGCAATGTACACCAGAGCGGTCTTTCCATCTGGAGAAAGCAGAACACGTGGAGATTCAGAAAGCACACACGCTACAACGGCATCAAATGATAAAAAATTGATCCCGAGTCGAAAGGCACAATCCCCCGTGAGAACGAGGAAGAATGAGCTAGACAGACTTTCCGTTTTACTTTCAAGGTTTTGTACACTAATTCGTGAACGATTGACCTTCCACGTGGAACTGGATAGAGGAGGCTGGGACTTGGCTACGAATCTCTCCAAAGGATGCTGAATTATTAGTTTGAACGGCAGTGCCTCAGTCCATGAATGTGAAAAGTAGATTATTTGGGACGGCTAATGACTACATGTCAAGATACAAAAGTCTCAAGAGCTTATTGATCTTAATTTCGATTGAGATAAATGGACATGGCACACAATTGACTCTTTGCTAACTACCATAACTTTCTACTACATAAATCGTTCGTAGCAAAAGCGCATTTACTAAATGATTCTCTCGTGTTACTGAAAACGTACATGTACAATCTGCTTTTGCAGATAACTTGTAGAGGCGAAACGAAACTGTTTTAAGAGAATCAACGCCGAATTTGTTTGATGCAGTACAGCTAAAGTTCGGTGCGCTTTTTGTGTTAACGCAACGTTATAGTCTTCCGGGTAGAGCCAACGATACAGAAAACTTTACAGATACCTTAAGAATTTTCAACCATTTCGTGTAACAATATCTTAATAACAGCACAACGATTTCCGGTCAAGAAGGTATCGGCATGACAGTTCAATAAAGCAAATCTAATCCAACCTCTGGAAAAAATATTTTTTAGTGTAAACGATCTTCACACGCAAAATAGCAGTTGTTAGAACTGTGTACACATTCTACAACATATTGTCATCGTGAGCATTTTATTTATAGTGTTAGTAGGATTTTCGTTTATTTTGGCCAAACAGTTTTGACTATGGCCTAGGCTCAGCTAAGCAGTGCAGGGAAGAGTTTTTACATTACAATTAAATCCAATGGGTTTTCATGGGTCTTGTCTTGAACCGAGTAGAATTCTAGAATTCATGTGTGTTTCTAGGCTTGACGTTTTCGTTAGCATTCGGCACGTAAATAGTCAGAACAAGTAATAATTAGTTGGTTCTGGTTCTGGTTCAGTATTATGAACTCAAATTGGTAAATATATAAATAATATCTATTAGTACATATAGTACTAGTACGTCTTTATTAATTTTTTTCAGATATCGTTATATTTTAGCTTGTAAAGCAAAAAGTCGAAGGATGAACTAATCACAACTACCAATCGCAATCTCTAGTTCTTAATTCTTGGCTGATATTATTAATGTTAAGGATTAATGACTGCTACTATGTAATTTCAAAAAAAAAAATACTTTCATTTTTAATTCAGCTAATGGACAATACTTTTAAATACTTTGCGAGTGTCCCAAACGTGACTAACAATTTCGAATAGCCTGGAAATCGAAAATATGTATACTAGATGTACAAACACATTTTAGTTGTCTAATTAACTCAGTCTTCGATGAACTAAATTGATCAAATTGTGAATCGCAGCCTTCGTAGCCTGAGTTTTACAAGACTTCCAACTCTATTGCTAATACCTAATTGGAGTTCATTGAAGAATGGAGAAAATTAATAGAATATTTGAGTGCTCGGATAACACGAAGAGTTGCCCTAGCCCAGCGTTACAGCAAAACACATCTTGGTTTGCAAATATTTGCAGATAAAATGTAAAGCTTGAAACTGTGTGCTACTGGAAATCGAGTTTTGGATGAAATAATCTTGAGTTTGAACATGCTGTGCTTGTCGTGCTTGTGTCAACATAGAATTCGATAGTAAACTTGAATGTGTTATTACAGAGATAGCGGTAGTATATGACAAACTGAGAAAAGCACAGAAAATTAACATGATTTGCCATGCGAATTTCTTGCAGAACTCAAATAATACAAGGCAACACAATTTAGAGAGGATCATGCTAAATAGGAATTCAAATCCCCCTAACCTACTTTTAGCCAATATTCTTGTTGCTCTTGAGCTTATGTGCTTTCTGCTAGAAGTGATTAACCCCAATATGTTTGAGTAGCTGGGGAAAAAATGCTGGAATGCAAATCAAACGACACCATTGAGACACCAGGATAGAATCTCCTTGGATTTATTCTTAAATATATTACTCATTTTAGGGCTTTACTATAAGGAATTCTTATAACAATCAGTTGAAAAAACAGGCCCAACATAATACAGAATTCAAAATAGACCTTCTAACGTTCCAACTAATACTAGGACAGCATTGTATAAAATTTTGTCCAGACTAAAACGAGCTAGAACGTAGTAAACTACTTTTGAAACGTGATTCGGCGGCCTGATAACATTTTCCCGTTCATTTGGTGCTGCCAAACGATCGCATTTGCAGGGGTAGCAAAAGTGAGAGCTGCATATTTTCCTATGCCCCCCTTCTCAACTCGGATCTGTAGAGACAAATAATAGAAAATCTTAAATTGTTGTCCCCTCACTGCTAACGAAACTAACCAATGAAGTAACGGTAGCAGCATCCTGCCACTGTAAATCTAAGGTTAATGCAACGTAGAAGGTATAAGTTTAATCAAGGAGTGCGTTTGGTATTTGCTTTTAGAAGATCGGTTTCGCAGTCAGAAAAAATTAAATCTCATTGACATTAATATTGAATTTTGAATCATTACCACGATCTTCTTAGGAGCAATATGAGCATCAGGATAAATGTTGACCAAATCATCCAATTTGACAGCCGCATCCAACTGCTTCAGGTATAATTTGCTTCCGACAATCGTCATCTCTACAAGATGAAAAAATTTTGAAAAATTATCATCACTTCTCCAGTTTTTTTTATAGTGCAGTGGGGAAGCAATTCAGAATCCAGCCAGCGCCAAAACATCGAGAAAAAGTTAGCACATGGTGTACAATTAGATTTTTCGATTTTAATTCGAATGTAAAAATTACCTGTTAGCGGAGCTACGGCTGTCGAAATAGTTTTTCCAATTAGTTTCTCAGCAGCTTTGATCTGTTTTTCAGACCCACGAATCTCAACCCGTGCATCCGCATTCTTTCCTCCTGATTGTTCGATTATACTCAACTTGGCCCCGCTGATCTCTTGAATTGACTTAATTTTGAACCCTTTAGCTCCGATCACAGCCCCAATTTGGTTGTGTCCAATTGTGACCACTTTGGTTTTTCCAATCAATTCATTCAAAAGTTTTTTGGCTGTTTTAACCTGACTAGGGTCACCCATAATCTTGACTTTGCTCTCTTCAACGTGCATCCTGGCTCCACTTTTTGACTGAAGAGATTTGATTGTCGATCCACCTTTCCCAATAACTTTTCCAATCATTCCCTTTGGAATGTCGAAAGAAACCCAGCCACCTGGAGGATCTTCCCCAATGCAAAACTCTTCAAACATCATCTCAATGTCAGGGTCAGATAGACAAGTCATTGTACTGGAATAATAAATATCGATTGTATTAGGCTAAGTTATTGCGTAATTATGAAGAGTAGGCCTTTCCTTTTGTTTCTTACCAAATTTCTTAATTAATTTGTGAGATATGAAAGTCAAAACTAGAAAGAGAGCTTGAGCTTACCATAAATATAAATCACTATTTAACAAAATACTGAAAGTTGTTGATGTCCTCTCGGCCCGCCTTCGTCTTCAGATTTTATAGTCGTCAATTTCGTCAGTTTGTCACACATAAAAACTATGAACAGCCAGTCTCTCCAATGTTCGATGTTCGTCTGAAATCTCTGAAGTCTGAGTGAACAAAACGGACAAAATATTACGTCATGTCGTAATATTTACGTTTCAGCAACTTTTGAAATTTACATTTCTGTTTTGTAACATCTGACTCGGTTATGCATAGCATAAGTGCCGATTCGTTGCAGTTACGAACACACATTTCATTATTTTTGTTTGTAAAACGATTCAACCAACCGGATTGAAATTCAATGTTAAATTCCAACTGATTCAACTGAACATTAAGTTTTAACAAATCATCGCATTATTTCTATTTCGCAAAACTTCAAATGCAACCTAAATCGATGCGTCCAAATTAAAAATACCTAGTTTCCATATTTCCATCCGTCCATATTAATTAAATTGATAGCACATTGCATCATTTGCATCCATTTACATTTTTGTTACAATTCAAATAATATTCTTGAGCAGATTGTCGGTTTCGGAAATGAGAACAAAACTTAGAATTACGCAAAAACTTAATTGCAATCCCACTGCTGTTACTTGATTTTAAAAAAACCCATCACCGCAAGAGCTTGAACCGATCGGATACGCAAAATGCGGACCTGAATATGTTTATTACTGTTTACGTTTCATTAATGTTTATCAACATGAGTAGTACGGAACGGATGGACATTTGAATTCATCGACCTCAGCTGAAGATATTTGATTAATTTATCCATGAATCTGTTATTCCAAACATTATATGCAATTAATGTACAAATGAGATAAGCACAGTTCACGAGTACGATTGATGCATTTGCACTATTTGTACAGACAAGACAAACTTCGATTGAATTACATTGCAAAATCTAAAGCTGAGGTCAAGACTCAACAGTGACAAATCAGCACTCGTCTCGTCGCTCGTCAGCTAGTTGTATCAAAGCATTTTCGAAACACATTTAGCAAACGTATTCGTACGTTTGTGCTCGTTTGCACATTTTTAGTTTCGGCCCAGAGAGATTTCCGCCAGAACTTCAATCAGAGCTGTGTGATTGTGTGGACCACGCAGCTCAGTAGTCAATTTAAATTACTAGATATTCTTGACAATGATTAATCGATTACAATTACTGCCTGCACATGGAAAAGAAACATGTAATCGGGGATTAATGTTTAATAGGTAATCTGCAACTAAGTACGATTTAAGCAATGGATTTCTGAAATCGAGTACAATTATTGAATTTTGTGTACCGATTGTGGTAGGCCATTGATTGCAGTTAATCTAATCAAGCAAACTCACCAAAAGGGCTTGTTTGATTTGCATTTAGAGTAAAAACAGAAATTAACATCCAGATTTTGTTACTTGCCAAAATAAAAAATGATTGAATCTTGAATATGCATTAAACATAAAAGTTTTACAGAGTAGTTGACTTAAGTTGAATACTCTGAAAGTTTTAAAGGGATGTAAAAATGTGAAAAGGGCGCATTATGCACGAATTATAAATACATACAAATTTCGGGAAATAGCCACTTGGTTGTGTACTTTTGTCCAAACTTAATTGCTATAAAGACATCAATGATCAGTGTAAATTGTATGCAATTCTAGTAATTTGTTTGTATGATAAGTTAAACAAATTGACGCCAATACCATTGTCGAATGCAGTGAAACCAAACCAAATGTTTATGAATTTATTGAAACGATAAACAATAATCTAGTTCCGAATTGCAATTTTGCGTGTTGCTGAAAGTTACATTGAATTTAGCTCTGCGAAACAAATTGGATTTTAAATTGCTACAGCAGAGCATCGTCCAATGTCGAGAAAGTTTTAAAGAAATCATTATCACAAAGGCAGGTAGGTTAAATGCCGAGTGGTGTTCCATTTGTGGCCAACTTAAATTCGGATGAGCGAATTCCTTCTGCAAATGAAATTTTGGAGTAAAAATTTGCGTAGTGCAGTAAGTTCGATGTTTTGAATAATTGTTATTAAATTTATTCTTACTTATTTGCCATAATAGAGTCCAGAAGAATAAACTGCTGGAGAGTACACTCCCGAGTATGCACTGTACGCTGGATATCCTGCGTAACCTGAAAATTTGACAGTCAAATTATGTATTCTTGTCACTGAAATAAACTGTTGAATTTAAATTTTGAATTTGAACCGTATGGTGAAGTATATACAACAGCACCGGCGGCGGCGGCAATGATAGCCAAAACAACAATCATCTAAGGACGAACAAGACAAAATATTGACGAATTAGTGAAAATTTTGGTTTATCTTATATGGTTCTGAAAATTTAGTCAGATCCAAACTAAACTTACGAGCTTGAACATTTTGAAGAGTTGAGTAGAGAAGATTCGTAAAATATTGAATATCGGCAAACAAAAGGAATAACTTCTGATGACTAAAACTGTTTCGCCAGGAGCTTTTATAGTTGGCCAACCTAGTCAGACCCTTCCAGAAAAAATTGAAAATCCATTAAGGATAACCTGGTAAAAACTAATTGTTGGAAACATCACCCGTGGCCTTGATCCTTTTTTCTGTCACGGCACTTCGGATAATAAAAAATTACATAATGAAAATGCAAGGGAATGAAATAAATGAGAATGTAAGTTTGTTACATGATGTGCTGATGTGCAATTTTTTCTGGTATCCAGCGCAAAACTCATTGATTGGCTGCTCGACTCCAGGATTTTGTCGAAGACAATGGAAAAATGGAGCCCAACAAGAAAAATTAAGTTCTTCTCCAAGCCTGACTGTTCTGTGCAAACCTTTGATTAGTTAAACTAGAGAGGAAACTCAAATTTAAACAAGTAAAATGTATTTCAAGGTCCTGTGCCCTGGTATTTGATGAGAATGTGGCGGCTATACATCACGAAATATTTAAAACTGTTTTTTACTTATACTATTAATATGATTTTTCTTGTTAGGATTTTTTAATGATTTAATTGCACTTACTTAGTTGCTTGTGCTTTTATTGTGGTGTTAGATGCAGATGCAGCTGCAGCATTGTAATAAATATCAGAATAATTAAATTGTTGAGGTCATGTTCAAATAATTTCTAAAATGGCTTCCCCCGAAAACCTTGGAGCAACGTCTTACACACAAATTCTTAGGCCCTTACTTGCAACCTATATAACTTCCATTTAATTCCGTAACTCAGGTCGATCCTTAGGAACAGAGCATACATTCCTGTATGGATTTCTGGAATAGTTTGACCGATGCTGATGAAACTCTCGGGTTCGGTTCTACGGGATGTTGATGTTTTAAAAAAACTGGGTTTTCAGTGGAAATAGTTTTTACCTTTTGGCTCAAATTATCCTGTCCTAAGATGTGTTCAATGCTTAAGGCGAAAGTCACTTTGAGTAGTGGCCTTACGAACATATTCAAAACATTGAAATTAATTTTTATTTGCAAATGCAGATAGTCCAGTGCAAACACACATAAACCGACAACACCTGTGAGATATCACACCACATTCGAACTCAATTTCTGGTCGAAACCCATACGACTTAAAAAATAATGCCCTGGACAAACACTTCGTAAAACAATACAGAGGAATTGCACTGAACTTGGTAAAAGCTGCAAGCACAACAGTTGAAAAATTGTTATCACCAAAACCTCGTAGTTCGGCTTCTCGATTTCAGCTTCCAGTATATTTTAGTCGTACGAAATAATGGAGCCCTGGGTGGAGTTTAGAATGCTGATTTACCCTACCTTTTCATTGGTTTTCAACAAATGAAGCATTCACCGGGATAGTGACCTTTCAAATTTCCTAATTTGACGAGAGCCAGGTATCTAAACCTTGTATATCAATTGACTTGGGATGCCACATTTAAATTACATAATATTTGAGTAAATTATAGCAATTAGATGCGTCTAATAGCTGTGATTGTTAGATATGTTTGTATTTCTACAAAATCAAGTGATATAGGCGGATTCAGGGAATTGTGTACCATGCTATTCCACAATGCCAATAGTCAGAACCAAATACATACTTGCAGGTTTCCAGTCTTGCGTTAATCGGCCATATGAACTGTCAAACACCAAATTTTAAGGTCTCAGGACTTTGTTCCTATACGTACTTTGTAGAGTTTACTCTAACTTTCAGTAATCGTTGAGCATGCTGTGAGAAAGAAAATGTTTGAATGGTATTACTGATGACAAATTGCAAATACGTTTGTTTTTTCTCGCTTTATTTCATTCCTATTCCAATGCTACGATTTTGAGGGTTGAAACCTGATTTTGCAGATGAAATTCTAATGCTTAAGAATACAAAAAGTGAAACGGTCGAATTGTGGAATTTGGAGAAAACAGGCAGGGAAGTAAATGCATCATCGGGTGGTTTTCATTGGTCAATGCTGAAAGGAAATTATTGTTTCAGTATTTCGATCATGAAGTGTATTCTTGATTTCATTTAATATTAAATAGCCTTACCGATTTAACCGTAGTAAACACCTGAGCTGTAGACAGTTGGGCCAGTTCCCAATACACCAGCAGAATATGTGCTTCTGGCACCGTACGCATAAGGAAGACCGCCATATGTCACCAGTTGTGATGCAGCGACGGCCAAAATGGCGAGAACAACGAGAACCTGCGAAATTGAAGAATCTCTCGTAAATTTCAAGATTGTAATTTATGATTTGAAGTACTGGTCGGAGGAACTTACGAGCTTGAACATTTTGGAAGGGTTGAGTGTGTAACGCGAGTTGATTGCAAATAGGACTTGTTTAACACAAAGCTGGTTTAATTCTGATGCAGAAAATAAACTTGGGCAAAGCTTATATACATATCAAATTCTATCATTCCAAAAAAATAAAGATAGATCTAGGAATCAAATGATAGGATATGAGAGGGTACAAGAACTAAAAATGATTGGGCGAAGATTTGTCAGGAATATTCACCTTGATATTATTTTTTGTAGTTATTACTGTTTACTACTAAACATAAATGAAAGCCCGGAAATTTCTAAAGATCTTCCACTGCACTGTCTGATTTCTTATCGATTGAGAATATCAATGAGCCTATGTATTCTGCCGTAACATTTTTTTATAATTCACCCCAGTAGCTAAGAAATTGTATCAAGAAAAGACCAATGCAAACTTTTTGAACACAACTAGATAGAATGTGACTTGTCACGAATCAGGAATTCAGATTGAAATCTTTCGATTGTTGCACTGGTTGAAAAACTTAAACAATATGTCCATCGATCGCTGTTAGGAAAATGCTTCCTTCATCTTCAAGCGATTTCAAGTGTCAGTTCGCAGTTGTCAACAAATTATTTGATGCGGCTGTCACTTTGAATACAATATATTTTTCCTTGTTCTGGACTTTTTACAAGACGACTTGAAGTCGGGGAAGGCATTGAGCAATTCAATAACTTCACATGAAGTCTTCCATTCAATCAAATCTCAAAATAAAAATATAATGATGCAAAGATTTAAAAGTTAATGCCAAGTGCTGCATATCCTGGTTCTAGATTTGCACTTTTACACTAGTGTAAGACCATCAATAGTAATGCGTGAAGTTCAACCTGCCCTTGAGCCTGCAAAACTTTTTGTCTGACACTCACTTGATTTCGATTTACCTTTAATCTAGTTAGTGTTCAAAGAAATTGCAATTGACAATGAACCTTTTGTTGACGCATTGGGCTGGATTGGGTCATGGAATCTAAAGACTGCGGAAAACAAAAGATTGTATCAACCGCACAACAATGGCTAGGCCAGTAAAGGTGCAGAGGAGGATTAATTTATTCTTAAGTTGTACTTAGATTACAAAACCCTTGCTTATGCGCTCAGCGAAAGCCCTTTGATTTAATTCGTTTTTTTCACTTAAAACGTGAGCTTGATATTCAATAATGCTAAAATGAGTGTACCAAAAAAAGTTCAGGGAATATAAATAGACCATTCCATCTTCTAATTCGACATCACATCTCCTCTGCAATCAGTTTATTTGCTACCTCAACAAATTTTCAAAAACTCACTCAATTAAAATGACTAAATTCGTAAGTACTCTTTTATCTCTCAAGTATTTCAACTTATTCTAATTTTGGTTTTCAAATATTTCCAGTTGGTTATGCTCTTCCTCGCTGCCGTCCTCGTGGCTGTAGCCTCCGCTCAATATTTGGCCTATCCAAGGGCCGCCGTTGTCGGTTCTCCATATCTTACGCGTCCAGTTGGACTAGGAACAGGCGGGTACTTGGCTGGCCGCCAAATAGTTTACGGTTAACCGGAAATTAACAATGCCGGAACTCTGGAATCGAACTATTACGTCTAACAATGTACATTCCAAAAATATCCATCTGCCAGTGTAACCAATTCCACATTTGAAATAGGGAAACATGCACTCCAAACACCTTCCACCCATTGTAAATTTTCGGAAAAATTAGATATGAAATTGGTTCATGACTTTGACGAATAAAAAATGAATTGGATCTATAAAATGCACTAATTATTTCAAGATAATCATCGATTATAAAATGCACCTCTCAAAGTGTAATCGAATGGAATTTTGATCGTATGGTGACTTAGTTTTCTAGAGCTACGCTTTCAGCATTACAAATGTTCTACATTTCTCTATAGTCTATAGGACGATCAGCAGCACAATTAATATAAATCCGGAGTAGCCAAAGCTATTAGTTTCAAGATCTTTCTGTCTGGGATTTCTCCCCCGCTATTTCAAATGTAAAAAATAACAAACGTGAATTAAGGCAATTATTCATCTCAACAGAAATTGATATATTACTTTAATTTGACTAATACAAACAGGCATGACGGCATGAGAGGTAATCGAAGGCAAAATCTCATTTCAGCCGTGAGAAAACCATAAGAAGTAGCTTCAAGAAATAATTAGAGAAAACCTGCAAGTTGACCTGAAGAATTTTATCTTATGCAATGCAATGCAATGAGAAAAAACTGGACTTGTACTTAGCGGCTTATCAATGATCAGCAGGCATGGATTGACGTAAGTGTGCATCTGTAAGCACACATTTTAATCTCCCTGGAATATGACTAAGCACAAAAAATGCGAAATATTGTTTGGCTAGCATTAAGACAACAGAAACAATCCACTTCTTTGGACTGGGCTTCCAAAATGCAATATAACGAAGATGACTTGAACGAGAGTGGACCATCTGGCTCTCGAATTGGCAATTCTTGTTAGTCAGGTAAATCAGGTTCTTGTAACATTTGCAGTCTATGTCTTCTCACTTCACAGCAGAGATTTGGACAGTTTGACTTATTGGTGCTGACGGTAAGATTGACAACTGCCATTGCTGGTATATGCCAATTTATTGAGATTTTTCGAAATAGTTTTGAAGCTTGTACACAAATGTTCACTTGTTGAAACAGCTAAAGCTACTACCAGATTTTCAAATTCCATAAGCGGTTCAATCGCTGCTGTTCTTGAATATTCTCCCTCCAAATCCAAATAATGTCTGAATTGAGTGAACTATCAGATTCAACAATACACGAAGACTAACGGCTACGACTGTAGAAATATAAGGCAATTTGGACGAACCTTGGAATTGTAAGAATATAAGGCATTTTTAGGACATTATAAAAAATTATGAATGCTTTCAAAAGTCTCAAATGTTCACAAAAATTATATTTAATGATGACACTTTTTAGACAAAAAAGACTTGCGATGAATTCTAAACTAGAGTAAAAGCCTAGAATCCAGGGAAATCAGAATCCATTTTGGAATTCGAATAATGGCTGCTATGATACCAGATGCTCTATAATTTTCTTCTGCTTACACCAAGAAAATGTAGAATATTCGGTGTTTTTGAGTCAGAATGAAATGAAATCTTTCAAGTAGATGTAATAGTACATCATTAAATTCAGTTAGGTGGGAAAACAAGGGATTGAGTTGCACGCGAGGAACTGCAAAGAAAACTTTGTTTCCTTTTCGCTTTACTGTCATGTAAAGCGTGAGTTTCTTTGTTTACATTTACACAGAATCTCTTGTCCAACTCATGCCCTAAGCACTTCAACAAAATACAGAACTGCAAAACTTTTCTGGGTTTGCCAAGGGGTTCTAATTATAAATGAAGTTTTAGTCATTTTGCAACTGCATGTACAACAGTATAAAGTTTCACTTACTGATGTTTCCGCAAATCCCATAGCCAGACTGGAATCTAATCCCGCTTCAATTTGTCTGTGCTGGGTTAGCAGATTTAAAGAAAATTTTCGTAAATCCCTGCTTTCATTCAATAAAAATCGGTCTGTGACGACTATGGCTACGAATTGTTAAATTTTTCACAGCTTAGAATGATCCCTGCACTTTGGAAAATCAATAAAATATCTGTTAATTATTCTGTGGATATTTTATACCTTTCTTATTACCCCCGCTTCTCGTAAATCTAAAGCAGTAAAAAAGTAGCAAATCGTGCTGACGCATTACTTTTGTGGGCAGACTTTCTCTCCTCCCCCTGATCTTGTGCTCGCTCCTCTCTTTCCTTAGAAAATTCGCTCATCACTTTATCCTCAAATCAATTCAAAACTTCACTTCATATCTGAATCGAAATTCCGGTCTCTTACGGTGCGGTGTACGGATGTCATAACAGTTAAGTTATCAGGATCTTAAAAAATCTTGGGAAGTGAGAATAAACCAAACATCTCATCGAATGCTGTAATAATTATTGTTGCAAAAGCAAACAATGAGGGATGGCAAGATTCATCTGGATTCAGAGGATGTGATGATTCCTTATGACTCAATGACTCACAACATAAATTTTAAAAATTCCAAAGTTAAGAATTCGTAAATGTGGCGTCGGGATCCTTTGGAGAGCCTTCCAGTTTAAAACCCCTACAAGTACCAGTCGTGTTACTCATGTCTATAATATTTATGTAAAAATCCACAAAGTGGTTGATTTGAAGAAAGAAAAGATTTCACTTTTATTTGTGGTCTTTTCGGGGGAATAAGATTAGTTTGCACAGCATGCAAGGTTGAGTTTAGAATGAAGTGCATTGGATGGATTGCAATGAAATGCAATGGAATGATGAGGATGGGCGTCAGGTGAGGTCAAATTTTGTTAGAGGAGACAAGTTTTTTGTCTGTCTTTCTGACTGTCTGCAAGAAGACTTTTTCTCAAACTCTTAAAGTCGTCAGTTAAGGAATAGAGATTAAAGAATGAAGGAGAGTGGCACGCAATGATAATGAAGACTGGCTCTGGTTTGTAAGGAAACCGGTTATTCGGGTCGTCCGACGACCTAAACCATGGCAAAGGGTTCTTTTCTAGCCTGTGGAATTGATTTCATTTTCAACTCTTTTTACCACGTCTTACCTTCTTCTACGTATCTCTCGCTGTACTTATTCTTCCTAGTCATTTCCTTTTCTCAAACTTAAGAAGGGTTCTCTAAATTTCTTTTACGTGGAGAAAAAAATAAAGTCAAGATCAGAAATTGTTTGTTGCCACTTGTTGCTTTTCTACTTACGCATACACATGCACAAATTTTGACGGGCTCCGAGCTCCAAGCTCAACTACTACATCTCCAGATTGTTTCACTCCTTTCTTCAGTTAATTAGAGTTCAAATATTAATTTAGAAGCCAAATATTGAACATTTCACCCAAAAGTTCGGGCTTTGGGAAAGTGATTCGCTCAGGGAAGAGAGGAGATCAAAGGATGGCCTGTCTAAGTGAATTGAATTGTGAAAGTGGAGAAAGTAAATAAGTGCCTGTAGCAAGTGCAGACCCATTACATGTACGAATTTTAGGATTTTTCCTGAAATAATTTCCGGTTGAATGGGCTTCTACTATGAACTGAATGAGGGGATTGGAGTCGAAATTTTTGATAGAATATAGTCGAATTGGAGTTACCGACTGAGATGGCAAGAAAATTTTAAATCATACTCGTATGTTAAGCTACACTACTTTCCTCATTTATATTTGTAACAATATAAAAACATATCAAAACGAACATTTCGAAGGCCAGGAGTTAAATTAATTCGACTTTTTTTTATTTTTATTTACGATGCGATATTGGCAAAATCAATGTCAGTTCAAAATTTCGTCCTTGTATATTGTATTGTAAAATGGATATTAGAAGTAATGGATTTGTATGTTTTTCGCTGTCAACTTAGGTGACAGTGTTCACGGAAAATACCATAATTTGGAATTACCATTTCAGGTTGGAGAATTGTTGAAAACAATGATTATATCATATTCCTGTGCTTCCAAAATGCAAACAAATATTGCACAGAACTAAATACGGTTCGAGAATTCCGTAAAAAATATTTAGACGATTAATTTACTAAGAAGGGAAATTTACATAAATGCTTTTTCATTATGAATTTTGTTAAGTTCTGCAGAAATAGTGAGTAAGTAGCTGTACGACTGTAATAATGGCCAAGTGTTTTATTGAAGACCGGCGACCTTTCAACAATACGATTAAGTACAAAATTGAGAGAATTTTCCAAAGACTCCAGTTAAATGTTGAGAATTGGTAACTCCACCACCGTTGGCAGTTCGCAATGAAATCAGCCAGCAGTAGTCGAGTTCCTCTCTATCGACATTTCTCAAACCAACCCTGAAAATTTCTCAAAGGGAATTGGAAACCCTTGAATTAATCATCAACATGACAAGGACGGGAGTTAATGTTCAAACTGGATTATAATTATGCAAAGTGTTGGCCAAGTATGGAATGTCAATTTGAGCTTAGTTCCGAGGACTTTCATGTCTAAAACTTTCTTTTATTTGTAATTTAAACTTCAAATTTTGAGCTGAAAACAAATGTCTCCAACTCAATTTAATTGCAATTTTAAAGGACAGAATTTTGATGTGATATTTTCCGTATTTGTTATGCATTCATTGTAGCGGTTTTATTACAAGTTTTGTCCAATTAAATTGATATCAAGTAGCACAGCCTTGTGCTACACCCAAGCTCAAATGTCAAAGTGATGCCGGCCAAATTCCTCAAGGACAGAAAGTGGGCCAAGAGAAAATCTATTCCCGACTCTTTCATCAAGTTCTGGAGAAAACGATGGAAATCTCAATGGAACGACCGCGTGTTCATTCAGCGGTAGGATTTCCAATTGTTTGCTTGAATCCTTTCTTTCGGATTCTGAAATTGGTTTCCGGCTGAGATCAGAAGATCCTGGTGAAAAAGTCAAAGTGCCTTCTTGTGAGAAGGGCTGGAGTGAAAATTCCTCTGTCCTTCTTTTGTCTTCTGAATTCCCAGGTTCCAAAATCAGCACAATTGAATTTTCTCTGTTGACAAAAGAATTTGCAGTGAATGGAGTTGATTTGTGTTGTTGTTTTGTTTCATTTTTCCATTGTTCCTTTGCAACAGGGTCACTTGGATTATTCCCTAGCGCGCTTTTCCCAATCACCGGATTTGCTTGAGCTGGTACAGCTAAAATTGTCTATTCGGCAAATTGGAAATAATAAATTTATCTAATTATGCAAATGCTATATTGTAAAATTGTTTAGTGTTGTAATTCTTTGATTTTTTTTTATAAAAGCAACAGCTGCTTAGGAAAACCTCAACCGAATTCCCAGGCGCTATTATCTCCAGAATAATTCTGGATCCGATTGAGCCACGAGGCAAATCTAATTCTCTCAAAATTCGAAAGGAAGCAAAAATTATAATTAAATTTAATTGATTTAGAAAGTGAAAGAAAAAATGAGACATGAGAACGGTTTAGACTTTCGAAGTTGTGTTAAATACAACATAGAATTTAAAAATCTGGGCAAAAATTCCGTGTAGAATGAACTCGAATCATATAGTTTCATAAATTCTCTACAAATAATGAGAAAAGAAGATAAATTGCTCTAGATATTTCCGGGAAGCAGCGGTTTCAACTGAAGATAACAAACTCATTTAAAATACACATGTACGTCAAGCTATTTTTCTTGATTGTTATGGCATACCAATGCGATCGCTATCCATGATGAGATGAGAAGAACCGCCAAAGGTTGCGAATGCACAGCAAATCCTTTGGCAGAAAGCCTTTGCCCAGCTGAGATTACTCCTTGTGTCATTTTTACTCTTCAAATTCGCACGCTCGTACGCTCAGTCAATGCAATCAAAAGTAAAAAAACTTCACAGGAGAACCAGATGTTTGAATTCCAATCTTTCTCTGATCAAAATGAAAAAAGTACAAGAGATCCGAGGGCTCTAAAATTAACGTAAATACAACTCAACTAAACACGCAAGCTAAGCCAAGCTGGAACTTGTGGGGAAAAACTGGACCACAGAATCACCTTTTGATTTCCAAGTTGTTTGATGGATGAGGTGTGCTGCTTAGGAGTGCATACAACTTCAACTGATTACCTTCCCCTGTTTTGAACATAGTAATAATTTCATACATGCACAAATAGGTTGCTTGCTCCTATTGCTGCCTTTTCCAACAAGACAATGAATGCATTGCACTATTTTAGTCAATATCTTCCTTCACGGTTTACCTTGAATTCTAACTAAGGATTGAGACGAACGAGAAGCTAATAGAAGCCCTCCAGAAAGGTCATAAACAACAATTCGACCACACCTACCATCATTGCTAAGAATCCTAATGGGTTAGTGTGTTGTTGTCGAGACTTGTAGTTGTTACTTTAACGAGTCAAGAAATAGAAAAAAATCGCAATGAATGGTACAATTTTTGCAATCAAGTGGTATCGAGACAATGGATCTTGTCCTGTCATCTCAGGGTTTAGCACAAAAAAATTGATAAGCTTTTTTGTCATGTTCTTGTCAACAGGTGCAGCTTTTGACGTACATTCAATACCTACTACGGTTGCCAATTTGCATTTGATAATAATTATTGTACTTTTTTTGCAAACAAATTTTTCCGGACTTTTTTTCAATATCGAATGTTCAATGTCGTTGAAAAACCATTCCAATTTTGCAGATTCTGTTTGAATTTTTTTTTGAACTACATGAACCAGATCAGGTTTACAACTTAAGCCAATTTCAATGTCAACAGGATTTCTCAAGGTTCCACTTGCTGCCCTGCTGCATTCTGGTTTAATACCACCAGCCCTTTTATTGAAGGATTCTTTTTATGAATGTGGTGGTGTTCGGTTCAGTTGTGCAGAAAGGAATGCAGAAAGCTCAAGGGTTAACTTGTGAACAAAATCCAGTCCTACAATTTTACAATTATTACTACACTTTGCGGAAGATCTAGACAGCGCTCATGATTCTGGAGGAGCTCAGCTCACAGCTCGGATCTCAAAAGTTGATCGAAAATTTTGCTCTCGGCCAGCGAAGTTCTTCTGACAAATCTGACGTCCACCTGTTAGTTTAGTTGAACAAATCTAGAGAGTTGTTGGTGGTGAGATGGAACGCACCAGTCGGTCAAAGTTGATTTGGAATGAAGCGAGAGAGAGAACGTGAGAAATCCTCTTGGGCCAACTATTTCATCTCATGACAGATTTAAGATTCAAGTTTTATAGTTTTATTAAAGATGTCGACTGAACACAAGGACACACCAAAACTTGTTTAACAAAACTTAAGCGCTCAGCAAACTTTTTAGTGTTTTTGTTCAAACCAGCTCCAAACCAATGCTGCATTTAATACACTCTTTATGCAAATTTTTTTAAGGTATACGTAAATTTATTTATTGAGCTTCCAAATCCGGAAATTCCAGTTGGGTTTTCAACGAAAAATGTAACTCTTTGGCACAGAGGGATGTGTCATGTGTGTGTGTGTTGAGCATATTCTGACATTTTCTTTCGCTTAAATTGAGTGTAATGTGTAGAAAGGCATGGCTGGTAGGCATGGGTAGAGCCTTAATCAGATGAAGAAAGCGCCCTTACATTTTTTGAGTTTTATTGTGATCAGGGTAAGAGAACCTGTTTTGACCGACGCGTCTAATTCTTGTAGAAAGAAGAATATAAAATCTTCAGCTACTGGCTACTGTGTGATGCTATTATTTCAACACTGTCATATTTCAACGTGGAGAATCTTACAGGTAGACTTACAAGGAACCGACAAAAACTACTTTGTAGCCAAGCCAAACTCAAAGTCTAATTTGTATTGATTTCGGTTAGTACCTTTACGAAGTGCTTAGCATGGCTCTACTGAGTTGAACTCAAAAATTGAATTTACATTCCTATTTGTCCTCCAGTCCGTTTTAAAATTGCTAACTATTGGCCAATTGATAATGAATCACAAAATCAGCATGCGCTGGTTTCTCGGAGCAGTAGAATTACATTCAGAATACATTGCAAAAGCCGGTTCAAAGTATTTTCCAAAAAGCATCTCTGCATCATCCCACTCTCTAACTCTATAGTTTTGGATCTTAGCACCTCATAAATTCTCAATCCCAAACTGCCAAAAGTATTCCCGACTATCCCGACGTTATCTATCTGTGACCGTAAACCTTAGCATGCCTACTGACAACTGTGACAACTGCCTGAATGGCTTCTTCAAAACCACACAACAAAATCTTAGGGACCCAAAGCTGTGCCGGATTGCCGGAACACATTTTGAATTAAGATTAATAGTAGGGCTAAATAGCTCGCGAGAAATTAAGAGAACAACGCAACCTGATGATACAGTTGCAGACACCGAAGTGTTTTTAATTGATTCGGATCGACATGGGCAAGTGTGACAATTTGATGAAATTTGTAAAGATGATTTAATAGGCAATTTGATATCCGTGTTGTTCGACTGGCTTATGGGTCTGAACAACCTTGTGAGAGGTATGGACAACTGGAACAGTGTGATGGGCAGAGTAAACGACTGGAGTGTGACTGTGAACCACTGGAGTGTGATGAACACCGGCAGTGTAGGTGGTGGCCAATGGGACGGTGTTGTGGTGAACAGCAGCAGTTTGGTAGACGACTGGAGATTGGACCACTTGGTGGTGGACCAAAGGTTGGGCAGCCACGTAGGTCACTGGTACATGTGCTCCATTAGCAACAGCCAACACAACAGCTAATACAACCTGCAACAATCACGGATTAAGAATTAGTCCACTATTGTTGGCCACAATTTGGCATAATTGGATATGGTCGATTTTCCATTATTAGGAAAACGTTTCATGCTAAGAGTTTTAATCAAGCTTAATCTGAATTCGACTCAAACGGAGTGAGTGATCACAGAGCTTCCTAGAAAGACTATATAGTTTTGTAGCAAGGCATGAAGTAACTTATTGCCATAATACGCAAGTAATAGAAAATCAAAATGACTTACAAATTTGTACATTCTGATGAGTTTTTTGACAAAGTCGTCGAAAGATGAACGAATTGATTGAAATGAGTGACAGTGCAAAAGAAGCAAAATGATTTGTGAAATCGAGGAGAAGGTGTTCCCTTTTATAAGAGCCTCTGACTGACTCCTGGCCCGGGCCCGGCCCGGCTTAATTACTTTGTTGCGTAAGAAAGTTTGCAAACGAAATGTCCACAATATGTCCAGGTCCAGGATGTTTATTTCGACGATGGTGATGACGTGACGAAATATACAACTTTTTATTATAGCCCGGTCACATAATTTGGGGGGTGAGGTTAGATTGGATTGCATGAGCGTCCAGTCCAGTACGGCATTTGCCATTTTTATTTTGGCACGATGAAAGCTGCAGTAGCAACGTTTTGCTTCAATATGCAAATAGGCGCAATTCTTGTCCAATTAACATATAAGAGGGAGGCATAAAATTTCTCGAATATTCTTTACGAGACTTGGTTGTACCTGTTTTTGCGTGGATCTTCCAGTTCCGATTAAAATCTTGTTTATTGAATGCTAATGGCTATGGCTTACTCGCTTTTCAAGTTTTTACTACGGAGAAACAAGAATCTGCAGCAATCGTTTAACTTGATTACAAAGCAAAATGTCGTGGTCCAATCAAATTCAAGAGTTGACTTTCCTCGAAAGGTTGTAAAAATGAAATTTTGGGTTGTTAAAGTTTAAGATCTCGTGTCATTAAATTTGCCCACCCTCTATTTTCGTGATTATATATTTAGGCTGTAATTATGCTTTAAGTAAAATGAGACAATTTGTTGGAAGACCTTGAATTAATTAGTGGTCAAGGTCGTTTAATCGTGATTTGAGTTGATTTCCCGGTATTTCATTAGCTACGCATACATTAATGTTTTATTTCTAATTGGGTTCAGGCTGAGCTAAATCGACCAGATTTTGTTGGTCGGTGTCGGTAGACTGGGTCGGATTGGAATTTCAAGCATATTTGGGGGGGGGGGACATTAAAACTAAACCAGGCATCGTTTACAGCCATAGAAAAAAAAATCTATGACCTTCGGCCAGATAGAGAAGGATAGTCGACCATCTCCCCTGTCTGTCATTGATTCCCAGCCTTTC
>JAQGCM010000483.1:0-24970 GCA_034699705.1 Hymenaphorura dentifera | reverse complement strand
TAAACGGGTTAACCAGTAAAGGTTTTACCTCTTTACTTATTAACCTGTCTTTACTCATTTAATTTTGAATACCCCCAATGTTTTCATTAATATTCCCGTATTATTCGAATCGCTCCCGCAGAGGCCGGAACCTCCTATGTGATGCACAATAGAAATTACAAAATGCTCCTTCCTTTGGGAACACAGCAGAAACAGAAGACTTAAATCGTCTGAAATATTTATATTATATTGGCTCAGAATTTGTTTGGTCCTCAGCAGAGTACATTTTGTACTCAAGTCAGACATATGCTTGTCAGATTAAATCATCAGTGCCAACAAGTTATAATTTCACAAAATAACATGTCTATCTAAATTTCGTTATACGTTATAGGATACGAAGTACAACTTGGACTCTGTGACGCTTAAACTAAATAATCTAGTAAAAATCTGTTTACCTTAATCTCCTCGATGAGATCCCCGGCATACTGGTACGATTAAAACGATCTTCTTAAAACTAAAGAAAACTAGAAACAATATTTTCTAATTTGGACTACTGGCGCTCGGGTTGCATTAAGGTTGAATGGTGGACTCCGTCTGCAAACATAAAAAATATCCAGATTACAATTAAAAGTCAGAGTATTCTACGAGGTCCACAAGAATCTATTGTTTAACGGTAGTAATATTGAACATTAACAACTACCAGTCTACTTTGGTATTTGCATTGGCTCAGACTTAAGTTTGTCCTCAGCAGAGTATTTTAAATACTCAAGTCAGACATATGCTTGTCAAATAAAATCATCATGGCCAGGAGTCAAATGAAAAGCAGCGGAGCGGTTTGCTTGGGTGAGAGACCAGAATTGGTGTATTATTACAATCGAACTTCACAGTTCACCATATTTGTTTCCGAGGTATTATTTGCCCTTCTGCTTCGTGTACTTAAAGAGCTTCTGAGCTTGTATTATCTATTCAGTATTTTAATCAATGGTGGAAACTTAAGTAACATATTTTCCAGCTGTCAGAATCAAAAACACGATTTCCATACTTTTGGACTGCGAAAAATTGATTTTATGCGGAAAGCTAACATTGCATTCAAACACACATTATTTTCACCCAAATCCACACTTCCAAGAGTTAGAGTTGTCTCACTTAAAATTCTGGTTTAGATTAGTAACTATTCACAAGGGATATATTCAATTCCTAAAAATAAGTAGATACGGGGCAAGTGGAAAAAGCCACAGCTACAGTTCTAGAGTTCCACACACAGCTAGCGTGTTTCCTGCCCTATCGTGACTCAAGGGTTTAGGGCTTCCAAATTACGAATATTGATTAATATTGAATGCCAAAACGATAAACCAAGTAACTGTTACGACCAGGCTTAGCCAATGTATTTATTATTGCAAGTGACTCTCAAGGGACCCACCAAACATACTTTGGCCCACGCCTCTCGATCCCTTCAGTACAACATCAGCTATAAAACGTGAAGTCTACTAGTTCGTAATTTTCTTATTACAGGATACCTACAATACCTGTACGACTCCGATAAACAAAAGTCCTCACCAGAAAATTACTCACAAGCTTTCAACCAAATTGTCACTATTTGGGGGTACTGAGAAATGGACATTACGACTACGAGCACACACTCAAGGAGTCGGCGCTAGTTTAGTTCAACGTTCCGTTTTTTTCCGGACGAAATTCATTTCTTCCGGGCACTGGAAGAAAATGGAAGAAGGTGGACAAAATGTTCTGAAAACTAAACACACTACAGTTTGCTAAGCTAAGCATAAGGTTTTCCAGTTTAGAACATTTCTTTTCCAACCAAATTTCTAGCAAATCCTAAATATAATAGTTCAGCCATAATATTTGCGCTTCGCCCTTCGACTTCTGGAAGTGAACTAGTATAAACAGTATAACGACTGAAAACCCTGAGCAAACCTCAAAAAATAAAGCTTGTCAAATATTACGAAACATTACAAAATTCATTCCGTAAGTCAGTGTATTGGTTTTGTAATTTAAAGAAACTTTTGCACACGTACTTGCAGATTGTTACAACATCCGAAAACTACTGGATGGAATATTTCGAAACTCGAGATTGTTGAGGAATATTGTATGAATTCAGCGTTCTCTAGCTAGAGTATAGCAGCGCAGTGACGGCGGTGCCGAGTCTTCGAACGCACAAGCGTAATATTAGGTTGCATTTTATTAAATAAGCAGTAATCCGGGATACAGATTCAAATCAATGAATCTAGGTTAATAATGTAGCTTCCAAAATTTGAAAGTGGAAAATTTAGTTTCTTCCAATTTGTCCAAATTTTGTTTTGTCTTGTCCACCAGTTTTACCCACTTTCGTCCAGGTGGAAGAATCCACAGCGGAACACTGGTTCAGTCCTTCAAGTTCTTCTAGTGAAAGTGAAAGGCACACAACAATACAATAGAATTCTAGCAGTTCGCTAGGACAAATCTCACGATCTTGGTCTAAAACCATAACAGCAAAGTTTTGTCACTTCAGCACTCTACTTCTAGGAACAAGAAACACTAGAAATCCAACAGAGTATTGACTCTGTCACAAGGTCAGACGTTTCAGAGAGCTAAATGGAATAAATGGATGACTTCATTTGTTCCACTCGACGGTCAAATACAAACATGACTTGAAAAATACTAAGAAGTTGGGGCAAAACGCCAAAAACGAATCGAAATCTCGACTAGAACGAATTTCTGGGAAAAAGCTATGCATTCTAGACAAGTGGCCTATTCCTTTTGTACAAACTTCTACTAACACACTAAATTAAATAAACCTTCCATGTGTTCCAAGCTTTTTATTGAGAGATTTAATTAGTTCCCGTCAGATTACGAACTGATCTTCCATAAAACATATGTTGGGCTCTACTCTACTCTTTCAAAACTTTTGGGAGAACTTTATAATTACAAAGAACAGGGCTAGCAAAAACTTACAACCTAATTCAAGAAGAGGAATCACTCATTACGAGTACCCTTATCACAAATTAGGAATCATCTTGAGAAATGGAAACTTTTAAACTCTCGAGTCTCGAGTCGACTGTGCAGTACAGCAGAACACCTTGGCAGAGGGCAAAGCTTTTAAAAATTGTTTTGAAGCTTACATCCTGTAAAGATTCAAAGACATAACAAAGACAAGGGTGAAAATTTGGATTCTATGTTAATTAACTTTACTTCACGCTCTCTATGCACGCATCCGTGGATTGGAACCAGAACAAAATTATGTGAGTCAGACAACTAAACGAAACTACACGAGGCAGTCTATTCGAAATAGAAAATGAAAAACAACACCATCGCCTAGGATCGCTCATCTTCTGGGCTACGCATACCCAGAAGTGCAGTGAATGATGAAATTAGGTCTAAGTTGAAGATTCGGAAGAAAATTGGAGCCGGGCGGTACAGCACCCGACTTTTGCCTGCATTTTTGAATACATCAGGTAAGGAAAAACGTGCCTGCCTAGTGCATATTCCAATTCCACAAGCCAGTCAGTGACGAATTTGAAGAAACACGCAAGCAAAGATGAAAAACTTGGTTTTTGGTGCCAAGAGTCGACAGACTGAACGGATAATGATGGTACTTCAGAGAAGGGAATAAAAATCACTATTACGACGTGCCAATTTCTCCGCTGTCGAAAATTCTAAGTCAACGTACAGATCCAATTCCCTGTCTTCTTCTTCTAGTCTCTTCCTGATTATGACTTTCCGGAAATTACCTCGAGTCATGAAACGATTGCCTCGAGGTGAACCCGTATTTTATTCACTAGACAGAAGATTCACAGACACCGTCGCCAATCTCCACGTTTTCTCTACCTTTCGGTGACGAAAAATTCTCACGAGAGCCTCGTCATCTCATTTCATCGGCGACTCTTATCTATTAACACGCACTTCTCATCATCGTGTAAAATAAATTTCCAACTACACTTTCCCCACCCTTTCTCAACATTTTTAGTACCACATTAACTTTTTTCTCATTTGCAAACTGCACAACCATCTAACCTTGACAAAATCCTCTGATATCTTAGCAGAATGGACGGGTGATTCGAAGAGGCTAAACGACACAACACATCTTCCTATTCAAATTCGTAATCATGCTTGACATTTTTCAAAATCATTTTATTATAGCGATTTTTCTATTCATATCCTTCCTTCCCACATTCACAAAAGACTCTTCGACTCCTTCCCACATGAAATGATGACTCGATTTCTCAAGAAATGAAAAGAAATCAAGTTTCTAAAGATTCCACGCTCACGTGATCCAAGCAGACACATCAAGTCTATGTAAAATGGAAAGTTCCATCAGATCCTAGCACAATCGTTTGTCGAAAGAAATTGTTGCTCCTTGCCAGAAAGCTTGGAAGCACACAGGCGAACTTAAAAACCCATACTCGGATCAAAGGATCGTTTGAAGCAGAAATTGTATTTGAATAAATACAAAATACAACTCCATTTTCAACACTAAATAAACATTCCAGACTCTCAGCCAGTCAACCGAGTCACCCTTATGAAAACCAATTCTACAAAGTAAGGAGCAGCAATTCATGCACAAGACGACTTTATTACAAATGCATGTATGCAACATCAACATGGGTGGTTTCTCGCAAATTAAAATACATGTTGCACTACATACAACCTTTCTCAAGAACTTGTACACTCTCGTTGTAAATCAACCTGACCTCGTCGTCCAAAGGAACACGAAAACAACGATTTATCGGGCAGACACTGCAGAAACAGAACAACTGCATTCAAATTGAAGGGAGAAGAAGAAAGAGGAGTTTTGAGGAAGGACTACATATACTACACCTGCATTGGACTTTCACTCCATTTTCACTTTCTGCAAGCACGCCATGCAGACAAGTTTCCAAAGAAAGTTCCCTGCCGTGGAGAAAACAATACGTCTCCTTTCACCCTGTCGGTGGAGGCGAGGAGTCTCTCATAATAATAAAATAAAGTCTGTCAGCCCTACCTGTGAAATGTATTGTGACTAAGGAAGCAAAACAAAACAAAGGCAACCGCACAACTTGCGTTTTAACTAAACCTTTTCACCTTCTCACTACCCATCAAATCCACACTCCACAAACTCTCACCGACACACCACCGAACCGACCGACTTGAGAAATTTCGCAAAGTGTTCCTCTACCTCAAGACGAAGTCGCGGTGATGAATATTAACAAAACCGAAAATCTTTAGTTTTAGTTTAGAACGCTGTCGTACACATTCATTGAATGAGAATGAAACAGCTAGCAGCACTTATTCAGTGTTCAAACAGTGTGTGTCTATATTCCACGCGCGGATGCAAAAATTTCACTTGGCCTGGCTTCTTGCAGGTAGAAGGCAGGCAGACCGGAGCAGTCCCATTCTACTTCCCGACTTGAGAAGGACGGGTATTATAAAGGAACAACTCAACGAGTCAGTTTCTCAGTCAGCGGTTGAACTCTAACTTTCACTAATCCACTCCTACTCTTTAGTTGCGCAACAGGCAACACAATTCACACATCAATCAGAATTCAATTATTGAGGAAGTGAAAAGTGAAAACTTGTGTCAATTAAGTTCCAAATTAGCAGTTATACTTTGCCTATTCAGAAAGGCCAAGCCAAAAACCAAAGTAAAACCGGTGCGGTGCATTCACCTATAAGAATCGACCAATTCTGCGTGCTTCTCCAAAAAATCATGTAAGTAAAACCTGACGCAGTAAATTTTACATGTACTTGTCATCGTAAAGCTCTAGCCTCCTCCACAAAAATTCCTAAACACCCAGGCTCATAATAATTCTTCCATAAAAGCTACTTGCCAAGTTTTCGACTTTTCTTTCTCTTGAACTAACGTATTTGGGAATTTAATAATATTTCTAGTGAATTAGCTTCATTTTTTCACACAAAACTTTCCGACATCCTTATTAAAACGTGGAGAACTTTCGCCACTAAGCTCATCTAAAAACTTGATGAGGACGATGATAGTGCCTGAAGATAATAGTTCACCTTCCAAACCTGTCAACTCTATTTAAGCATGATTTTGCTCAAAAGATTAAACAAAGGGAGACTACAGTAACTATTACGCGGCAATCATAATGTGAAACGACGGCAATTCTCGATGACAGGAAAATAAAGTGTTTCTTGTTTCATGGGATGAGTAGACGTAGTAGTAAAAGTATATATTTACACATGTTTAACCACATTTCAACACTTGATTTATGTTTGCTTCCCCTTCCAGAACTCAAGAGAAAACTGGAAAGACGGAGGAAGAAGTTTGGCGTGTGGCTCTGCTTTTCGCTACTTTAGTAAACTTATTCGGAAATGTGATGATGATTCATTTGGAAGAGGAACAGAGCAAAGCCTCACCATTTTATGAGACTACAAAACACACAGATTAAACGTAAACTATCAACTCTCCGGAATATACAAACTCAACCTTACCCGGCTCGGCTAGCCACTTCCTTCTCTAAAAGCACACAGAAACTAAACATTAAATCTTCCTAAGCTAGAACCTTATAATAGATTCGAATAGGTCAGGTATACATACTTTCGGGAAGAAACCGTCAAACCTGCACAACTTTTTTTAAAGACTGGTTTACTACTTACTTCACCTTCAAGTTTATTTTGAATTTGAAAGAAACTTTTTGTGTATCGCAAAACTCTTCTGCTTCAAGGTTCATTTCATTTGGCTTTCTGCAAGAAACTGCGTCTTTCGTCCTCTGAAATTGACCCCATTGTATCGAGTGCCAGTAGTTAGTGCAGTGAGTCTTGCACTTGCCAAAAAACAGAGCATAGGAAAGGACTAATGAAATGAAAAGATTTACTTGTCCCTAATCGGTATAGGGGAAAAAACTTGCGCCGAGACTCGAGTCTGGGCTGAACTTGTGCACAGGGATTTGGTGTGTCAGTGACTGATTAACTTCAAATTTTTACATTTTTATTGAGCATAAAAAGTCGGACAAGGTGAGTCAAGTGTGTCACTGATCACTCGCTCCGAGTTACTTGGAATGACATTAGAACAAGGGGCATATTACCACCACCAAATGATGGCACACAAGGGACGATCTAATTCCATAAGCTCTCCTGGGGCATTTCCTTCAGACGGAGTTGGTGTAGTCGGGAATTCGAGTGCAGCAAGGAGAGGAACTCCTCCTTATTCTACGCCTCGGGAAAATGGGCAATCAGCCCGATATCGAGAGACAGCGGACTATGTTTTAGCAACCAGTGGAACGTATTCTAACGCGGTCAACATGCACCCAGGAGTCGTTGGGAGTTTTAGCAGTCCTGGAACATCCTCAGCCACAAAAACTTCATCACCGAGAAAGCAAGGAGCTCATCGTTCTCAAAGTGCAAGAGTGGTAGGGTCTAAGCCGCGAGTCAAAAGACGAGACCGAGACGTAGACCCTTTACGAGCAGTTCAACAACATCATCTTGACCTAGCTTCAAGTGAGGGAGCACTTCGTGACTGTCAAGAGTCCTACAATCCTTTCCTTAGGAAAGTTCCTAGCTCTGGACGCCTCATCACAAGTAATTCACTCGAAATGAGTAACCACTCATTAGGAACCCCACCCCCTGGCCAACCCCTACAGTCACAACAATCTACACCACCAATGTCAAACACACCGAGAGACTCTCCAAAGTTTTCCAGAAGTGATCGTCGTGGATCAGACAAATCTACTCCAGAAAAGGACAAGAAAGCCACTTGCATTCCGGTTATTAGTACTCCAGATAATTCGCCAGTGTCCGTGAGACGTGGAAGTAATAAACCTACTGGACTCCCAAAGTCCCCACAAGTCTCTAGATCTAGTTCAGCCCGACGAAGTAACTCTGTCAAAAGTCCCAGGAGAAATACGGGCTTCCTGGACGTTCCAGACTCAAACCCATCACCAGACGATGACGATGAAGAATATCGTCTTCGTTCATTCTCCGTGACTCCTAAAGGTAAATTATGTTCTCTAGAAATTCGATTTACCCTGCTAGCCCTTTCAAACCATCAGCAAACACACTTCCTCACTTCCTCACTTCGTCTTTTCCTTCCCTCTTAAATTCATCACATCTAGTCCTTCATTCGAGTCCCAGTAGAAGCAACTCACGATCGCAATTTCGCAATCCCTCCAGCTCAAATTATAATTACAAGACTTATTTTATGAATCCTAGTAGTTCATGGAACAATCATCCACTGCATCATTGCAAACATAAACATAGATAGGCTCTCATTTTCCGACTCCTTCAGAAACGGAAATAATCCTTATCTTTTGGTAACGAACTCTAATGAAATCTATTCACCCTTTCACCCGGGCGAGCGATAGTAGTAGCCGCCTTGTACTCGCCTGATTATTTTAACTCTAACTACAGCCAAACACGCAACTCAAGACAGGAAAATGAACATGGGCTGAATCAACTTAATATAGGAATATTATATTAGATAGCCAGCTGCAACCTGCAGCGCACTTGCTAGTAAATGCTCAAACCCCACACTTTCTTTGCTTTGGGACAACCGATGCTCCATTTCACGAGGGGCAATTTTGGGAAATTGTAGATGAAAATCAACATTGCCCATTCAATTTAGGAAAAAAAACTCATATTTTATTCAAAGAGGGCTATTAACTCATAGCTGTAGAGCTTTATCATTGACGGGAGATCGGGATCGGACGGCTCCGAACATGACCCCTTCTAGCTATAGTAGATGGTGTGAGTAAATTTCTAGTTCTTCTAGATTGTTTCATCCTAGAGCCACACTAGCATTCCGTAAACCAGCAGAAACACAGATTCCATTCAAATGAAAATTCTTCTGCCAACAGAACTCTACAAAACCCGACAATACGGCTTAGTTCGTTAGCTCTAGCTGAAGTTTAATGTTGAAACTAAGGTCACCCTCATCGGTGGCGGGTCTTGTATTTGTTCGGACTGATAGCGCAAAACAAGAGGCGGGTTTAAATCACGCGATATTAGCATGAGACTTTCGTTGACACCATGAAATGCTACTACTCGACATGTTACATTCGAATTGAAAAGAAAACCGAACTCTCGTGAACTTTAGCATAGCATGACCAGTGAAATGCAGCCTGGAGGACTTTATGCTTATACTTTAGTTTCGCTCAAATCCGCTTTAGACCTCTTTCCATGAATGCAAATGCGTTTTAGCTATAAACAAGCATTAGCGTATTGCCTTAGAGAGAGGCGGATTTGGCGGAAACCAAATTCATGATCCTTTCTGCTTTTGAATCCTTCCACCATACGTGGATGAATTTTCTCTTTGAGCCGTAACTCGTTAGGAGGGTGACAGTCAAGCTCTTAACATTTGGACAGATTTGGATTATGCTTTCATGAAGGTTGGCAACTCACCATTAAAGAGAAAGCTACAACATAACAGGTGAAATGGCTGGCTTAGTTTGCGGTACTCCTCATTCAAGTTCTATGGTGAGATGAAATAAAATATTTCGGCTCTACTGATCCACATAGGGTTTCTAGTCTTTCTAACAATTTCTTGCCGGAAGACAAGGATAAAATATACGTACTTTTATGAAAAAATAGCTTCAACCCCATTCCTGAGTTTGTGGAACCAGTGAATATTCATAGTACTTTCAATTCTTCAATGAGGCACTCTCCCGCCATTTATTATTGACGATACCAGCTTTGAAGAGAAAGATTAAACAAGGAGAGATTCTCTTAGATCCAGGGCCGAGCTCGTAAGTGTCGTAAGTTAAGGGGGTTATTCATAATTTAAATTAACATGTTTCCTCCTGCACTTATATTTTACATGACACTTGAAACATTTGAAAATCGCTAAGTAACACATCGTAAACGAACTAAGCAATCCACAGTAGACTTAGCATCTAACCAAACCAAAGACACTTTGTGCAAGCTTGACAACTTGTCTTCAGCAGAGCACAAGTTTTGAGACAAGACCTCAAATACATCTCAAATACAATCATGTTTGCTAATATGTCAAAAAAAAGCGAGGGACTTGGAGTCGAGCCAATCATCGATATTTCGACCAACATGGCCTACTGACGAAATAGAAAAGTTCATAAATGCAAAGAAAAAAAATGGTAACGGAACATTACTAATTCTGCACTGCTGCTTTGATCTTGCAGAAGTTTTTTTCTCTTGCAATTCCCATGCCCCTCCAGAAGAGTAAAATTGTTAGCCACAAAGAACGGAATATCAAAATGCAAATCCAAATCAGACTGGTTTCTTCTTTTCAACTCCCAAAATGAATGTAAAAGAAATCCCCAAAGAAAATATCAAAATGTTTAGTTAGTCAGGTTGAAAAGCCCAAGGAACCGAATAAGAAGAAGTATTATGATACATGAGAGTTTTGTTAAGTTTATTGACCGAGTTTTGTCCTTTGCCAGAGTTCCATAAAATCTCTAAACTCACCATGCATACAGAAATGAAAGCAGATCGGATTCCATTGCAACATGCAAACTTTAGCTGTTATCAGACTTTTGCAGACTTTGAGGTCTTCACACTAAGAAAAGATATTCGACTGCACTACTGGAGTCAGTCGTAGTAGGAGGCAGGGATAATAGGGGCACATAACTCTAATAGTTTCACTCATGACAAACACCCATGCTTCACACTCAAAAGTGTCAAAAAGGTCCATGCTCTCGGTTCATTCAGTTCTCCTTTCTTTGCTTCCAGGATAGGACAAGCAAAAATATTTTAAAATTTAGAACGAAGGAAAAGGCAGAACCGGGCAAGACGTTTTCGGGAAGCTCTGGCAATCTGCCTATTCACTCTTCTAAAAGAGGCTGTTCTATTCCAATCCATAATCCATCCATGTATTTATGAACTCATTTCACCTTAAGTAGAAGCTCTATCCTCCTCAGCCCTCAGCATCTGTTTTTGTCGCTTTTCAAAACCTCGACATGCAATCCAAAATTTGCTCAAAAGTATATATCCATGCAGTCAATAAAATCAAACATGTAGAAAGCTGTAAAATAGTTCATCTCACGAAACCCAAATGCAAAAATGCTTTATTAGTTAAGTCAAGGAAACCCCTACCGATCGGAATCAAGGAAGTAATCGAATTTAGTATCTAGGGAATTAGGGAGGTCAGATCAGAATACCTAGATAAACGCCAATGAGAAAAACGCGCGACCCTGATAAAATCCATTGCAGGGCAAAGTAAGTATTAATTGTAAACAGAACTCACGACCTGAATATCTGGTTATGACTTTACAACCCGGCCAATACTTCAGATCAGAGTTTGGTGACACGTGGGGATGTGGGGAATCAGAACGGTAGGGTTTCGTGACGTAGGATCCACGTGGAACTTTTCTGAGACCAAGGCAAGCCGGGTGCCAAAGAGATACAAAGAATAGAAGGGCAATCAGGCGATCTAGATTCCATACCATTGAATGTTTCTTAAAATTAGACAATTTCCTCACTTCAAAGATAGTTTCTTGAAGTTGACAATGCGCTATGGCATGGTGTGTTCCATTGCATCACTGCAATTTTTGGATCGCTTCCTATAAACACTTCCCACACATTTCGTATAAGAACTGAACAACCTCCCTTTAATTACACTTTAATCAAAACAGAAGCAACGAGAAAACAAGTAAACTTGATAAACTAAAATAAATTGGCATTTGGCATGTACTAACAACCATTAGTCTTCGGCGAAAGGTTTTTATTGCTATTTCTGAGCTGTGGGGTGGATCGTATACCTAATCTTGGCCAAGACAGTTCCACGAACTGGACGGTTTTATTTCCTTTGCTTATCTAGCAAAATTTAGTTTGCCCACAGCGCAATAATTTTAATTGGAAAATGGAAAATTTTAACATGAGCTTAGAATATGATTTTTTGCTTATTCATAAACAGGAATTGTAAACAGAGGAGATTCATTTCGGAGAAGGCGTTCTAGGAGCAACAGTCTGATTCCGACGCCGGCCACAACTCCAGAACTTCAAAGAAATGGAGCATTCGCCACTTCCGACAACGGGTTTCTACTCCCCGGTCTAGAAAATGTTTCAAACAGGAGATCGCCGTTACCAAGTCCGAAATTACAATCAAGACCTTTTCCTAAAACCACAAAAGCTAACAATGGCCTACCGGCTGGACACGACCAAGATGATCACGAGAACCTCGTCAATCATCGCGTCGCAATGGTTGGGGCACGCGGTGTTGGGAAAGCTGCTCTCGTGAGCCAGTTCATGACTTCAGAATGCATCAACGCCTACGATCGTCAGAACGGTGAGTCGTGTCGAATTTAGTATTGTTCTTTTTGCATGCAAGTTCCAAAAGAGAACAATGCCTGAAAGTTTGGAAAGTACGGAAACTAGAACGAAGGCCATTATTTCTAAAAAGTCAGAGAACTGGAAAGGGGTGGGCGCATGAATTTGCATGTGAATTAAACCAGGCGAACACAAATTAATGATTTCATCTGGTAATTAACCCACCAAATACAAACCCAACCAACCAATTATGAAAACCTGAACACCGGGCCCTCAGCCCTCAGGTAAAAATTGTTAGGCGACATGACTCAAATTGAGATAAATTTTGTAGAGAAAGGACTTTTCTCTTTGCTCGCGTTTCTCTTTAACTTTTCCTGTTCATGACGATGGTACTGTAAAATGCGAAGCCGTAGTAATGCAAGTAAGTACAAAGATTCTCAATTTACTACACGAGCACATACAATGCAAATGCAAATGCACAGCACATGTTATGTTCGAATGCGAAACACGACAGTAAAAGCCTCTAACAACGATATGTGCAGCAAACTTGAAGTATTATGAGACTCGCGATTCGGTGCACTTCATGAAAACATATCGGAACCAATTCGTTATTTCATTGCATAGAAGATTGACACAGCGGCAGCAGCTAGTCGACTTGCTCCGTGCAAACTTCAAATAGAACATTTCAAATTTTCATTTCGCTCTCTGCTTACTTATTGTTAGGTTCTCAACTCGAATTCTAGAAAGATATTCTAAAAGGGCGGCCGAAGTATGGCTAAGGGTGCAATGCTGAGCAAGACCGAGTTGACAAAAGTATTAAATATTGAATGTCGCATGTTGCATGCATGCATGTACATGTATCCTGTCTTTTCTTGAGTGCAAAAGAAGATTGGATTGGAAATGGAGACGAAGAACAGCAAAAGGTGGATTGAGTTGTTGAGTTGAGTAAAGGATACGCGTATTGCCGTGTACTCGTTGACCCGGTAGCGGCAGCGAGCACAGGACAGCTCACTCACAAAGACAGAAAGAAAGAAAGAGAAAATCAAAGCTTGTTTGATAACGCTTCAATTTGATTCTCCCTCTTGCCCTACGAATTCGGTCGGAGTACTTTAATATAATATTAAAATATAAACTATTACTTGCTAGGTCGTCGAGATTTCCAAAGTCCAAAGTAAACCACTCGTCAGGGCTTAAAATTTGAATTACGTTTCATATTTCTTCACAAAACGCATGGAACCGAAAGCAAGTAAACAAAATCCAAAAGCTTTGCAAGGCTTCCATGTTGAACCGACTTGAGGGAATTTGAGAGCCCCACTTTTCATTAGTTTGTCCAAATGCAATGCAATGCAAGCAAGGCTTCATCATGTACAAGTACAAGCAAATAATACCTTCCTGGAATTGAGTTTTGAGAAAATGTGATGACATGACGCACACAAATCAAACTAGACAATCTAAAAGAGGTATATCATACAGCGCACAAGTTAATATCCAAAACCATCATGCAATTGCAAGCAAGACTATCAGTGCCTTAGCTTGCGAAACAACTTCCATCTTTGTTTAATACTTTAAAAACATACTACTCTGTTCTGTAGAGACTGAAAACACAACCTACTCTGTGTATCACTGACACATAAAAGCTTAAGACTTGTCTCGAACCATGAATCCTGTAGTTTGGCTGCATAGCTAGAGTCTCGAAGACACTTTGAAGAGAATAGAGAAAGCCAAGAGAAAGTAGCTTAGCCCATGCAATATGCATGATTCAGAGGAGGCACAGCCAAAGCTGTCATTTTACACACATTTCACGTAAAATCGCCTACCCACCTGTCTACTAGGGTGTTAGTGGAACATAATTTATTTCTACTTTGCATTTGGATTTTTTAGTCCCCTCTCCATTTACCTTGTCACGTTTGCTTTTTTCCTTCCGTTTAACCTTTCCAATTCTATCATTAATGCCTTTAATGCTGAAAACCTTATTGGATGCACGATGCACTAGTGTTAAAAAACGGCGAAAGCCTAGGTGTCTTCTTGCTTTGCAAAAATTCTGCAAACAGGTAGTTGGCCATTTCATTTTTAACATAATCGACTTGCACTCCCCTCCACGAGTCTACTTCATAATATTATTAACTAGAACTTAGACAGTTCCAGTTCACCACAAATGCCTGGTTCCGGCTAGACACTTTTTGTGACAATGAAAAGCAGGGCTTTGGAAGCGCAAAGCTCGCCAGCTGCAAGAAATGCTTTCAACTTTCACATCTTCTTCGCCTTAGGTTCTAACACTTTACTTTCGATTTTCTTTCTACATTATTCATTGCCCTGTGGAGGTTTAAGAGTTTAAAATCGAGTTTCCATAGTTTAGCATGAATCGCAAAAGTACATAAATTACAAGTGAGGGTTTAGGCTTTAAAAGGTTAAGCCCCAAGACAGACTGACAATTTCGGAGGACGGACGGACGACCTGGAAGAACTCCTTTCAGGAAGCCGAACCCGAATTCCATATTCAAGCACCCGAACTTGATTAAAGTCAAAGTCTGGTAACTGATGAATGCCAATGCCGAACCCGTGCAGAGTATTACTGCCCGGTCCAACCAATTTTAAATTCAATTTCCACAAAATTTTACATAAGCTGGAAGCAAGTCTTAAACCAATCGATTTTTTGTAAAGTTAATTCAAATTCTAACTTTCTAAAGCAGTTGCGGAAAGCAGACCGAAAAGGAACGGCCGGCCAATCCTTGAGTGAACCGAGATCTTTCATGCTTTTGTTAACTAATGCGAACCGAACCATCCAACTTTTTTCTTGTACTTTTCTCATTGCTTTACTGTGTAAAGTTTAAGATCTGAAAGCACTTTCAAAACCCTATGCAGAGTGCACAGCTCAAAAACATTCCATCTTCACTAGCTGGAAATAACTTCTATTTTTGGCCTCTGCCCGATCGTATCATCTACAAGAAAACTAGTAAAAGAAAGTATCCGAGCAAGCCAAGTAGTTGTGTAGGTGGGGCCTAGTTTCAATTTTACAGCTGCACGAAATGAAATACTACCCGGGTGAATTGCAAAAAATGAATATTTCTAAACCATTAATAACATCACTTCGGTATCGTTTCTGATACGAAACGAAATGAGCGCATTGGGTTGCTGGGAAACCTTTGGCTATTCTCGACGTCGACATGCAATCCCTGCGTCACAAAATCGCCAGGCTCACATACAATCTGATGACAGACTTTCGGGCAAAACACTACTAAGGCTGAGACAGGGCTGCTCGATGAAATGCAGCAAAAGGGCGAAGGCAGGATATTTTAAGAGTTTCACGAAATCATATTGGCAAAAAGCGAACAAGATTACACCAATGTTGAGTGATACTTTTTCCAGACTAACTTAGTCAACAATTATGTTTGACTAGTCATAAAATACATACGCGCAATTTGCCGAATGGCAAAGCATTTTCAAAATTTACGAGAGATTGCAAATACATAGAGTAAACTGTTAGAACTTTCTAACGTAAACATCCGACTCAAATTCAACTGCTGTGCCGTCACCACAGAGTTGTTCAATTTCAATCACAGCATTCAAAGCGTCATAAGCAGAGAAAATCCTTCGCATATGCAAAAAAAAAAGTGAGAAGAGTACAATAATTCATTTCGTGCTACTGACACAACTGTCCAATTCAGGCACGTTTTGGCTCATCCAGACTAGCAAAAACTTAAGTTTCCTGTTTCCTATAAGATCTGAAATAGTCTAACTAACTCTCCGCACTCCATGTACTTCAAAATCCGCAAACGAAAAACTAATGAATGTTTTTTCTCTCTTGAAAAACACAGATGTTGAAGGAGAAGAAACAGTGAGTGTCATGCTCAACGGGGAAGAGTCTGAGCTCACAATATTTAAAATGAACAACCTCAAGGTAAAAAAAGACCACAAAATATCTACACATGTAAAATGTATTGTAGCTGGAAATTCTGAAGACTAAAGTGCAAATCCTTGTTGTCCTGTTTCTCTCTTCCGTAGACCGAATTGTCGAGGCTAGACTCACCAGATGCATTTATACTGGTCTACTCCGTCGTTGACAGGACCAGCTTTCAAAGGGCAGAGGCAGACTTGAGGCGATTACAAGAGTGGGACTTGATACGGACCAAAGCTGTTGTCCTCGTTGCTAACAAAATTGACTTGGCCAGGAGTCGAGCAGTTTCAACCCAAGGTATTTTACAAGAAGAGAACACCAATCATTTGGGCAATTTTACCAAAACTCCAGTCACTAGCTCTCTAGCGCTTGCTTGCCCGCAGTCGGACCCGATGATATTAGACCTGATAAAGAGAAATGTCAACATGGACAAAACCTGCCCTCCTCCTACTCCATTAACTAGTTTTTCGGCAAATGTACATTTGTCTAATGAAATTTTCGATACAATTTTCAAATGAATGCGATCGTTTTCCAACACCAAAAGGCTTGATTGCATTACGAATCACACACGAACGAATTCCCCAAATGAAACCCGCATAAAGTGTATTGCATTGTACACAATGCAAGAACAAAATCAAGTACATAGTGTAGCAACCAAAATGAAAACCTTGAAAGTGAACGATTCTTTCATGAATTGCTTGGCTCAACAACAAAATGATTTTGGGAAACTTTGGGATTTCAGTTTGGCGGAAGTAATGCCTTTCATATTTGATAAAATGTTTTACAGATGGACGATGCCTGGCTGTATCCTTTCGAGTGAAATTTATTGAAGTCTCTGTGGGCATTAATCATAATGTGGATGAGCTTCTCGTGGGACTCCTTCATCAAGTCAGATTGAAGCTTGCACAAACAGGTGCGCCATCCTAATACTCTATACATCATGCACGCACATAGTCCTCACTTCCATTTTCCAACATTATTTCCTTGCAACTCGTAGTAACTTTCCGCGAGAGCAACTCATCATCGTAATAATCTTTACCTTTAATCGAAGTTTCAGTAAAATCCCTGAAATCCACTCCAATCTGGTATTCTATTCATATTCTACGTATCCAATCCAAAGCCCGTCCTATCCCTTAGCATAAGCTAGCCTAAGCTAACTAATTGCATTGAATGCCATTACCACATTAGTTTTAACTGCTCCGTTAATTCATATTAATTGCTGGTAAACGCACTTTCGTGTAACTTGAGTTAAAAACGTAAAACGAGGAATTGTTGGAAATATAATCCCTGGAAAGCTATTCATGTCGATTCTCTTCTTTTCTTTTAAAGCAGGAAATCAAGATAGTTGGTGCAAACATCGTGGGATCCTGAGGGCAAGTGTGAAAGCACGACAAATGCTAACATGGCTGCTTGGAAAAGAAGACGCCAAATTCAAAAATTGTGAAAATCTTCACATTCTATAAACTTTCTCGTCCTAAGTTTATCAGAAAATAGAATGAGATTAGATAGAAGATCAATTAATATTCTCATTTTCCCCAGAACTCATGACGAAAACCTCGACTGAACTATTGAATAGGATGAATTTTCAGAATACAGCCCTCATTTCGCAAACAATGAACATTTGAAAGTGAAATACAATACTCTTGCGAATATTGATTCTAAATTCATTTTGTGGAGTGCCTTTTAATTAAGTAGTCCTGTCATCCTTCATTCAAGTTTGAGGGAAACGACGCTAAAACTAATCTAACCAGGAAAATTGTCTACAACAGAAATGTGAAATAGTGTTTGATTCTTACAGGATGTTCTGAATTAGATCAGATGGTGAAGTGAAGTCTGTGAAATGGCGAAGCTGTTCAGAAACTATTACTAAATTGAAATTGTTAAACTAGTCAAGCACTTTGCTTATCTTCAACTTTTTCAATAGTGAATAGACGTAGTTGAAATGTAGCCATTTCTGATGCTATCTTTTTAGCTTAGATTCATTTTTAGTAGCGCAAGTAACGAAAAGTTATTTTGAATTTTACGGGGTTTAGTTGTTAGCTTAGTAGTTCATTACATATTAGTTCGATGGCTGCCGAGTCATGAACGCTTCAATTGTATTGTTAGCTCGTCTATAAATTGTTTGAATATAAGTGAACTTACACAATTACAATTCTAACATGTACAATAATTAATTAATGGCAGAGTTGCCGTCGGGAGTGTATGTATCGCGGAGTTTCTTAGATAAACTACTTTAACAGTCTCGTTTGCCTCATATTTTACCCTTCCTTTAATGTTATACCTATATCGACATTAGCACGGCAAAATTCAAACGAGCTTCATGTATTGAAAAACAACCCCTTCCTTCTTTATTCCCCCCTCTCGACTCATTTTACGAAATCGGTGTTTTTGCCAGATTGCTTGTGAACTAAACACTACTTTCATTTGTACTTCAATATTTAATTGCCATACTCATAGAACAAGGCATAATGATTATATCGTAATTGAAATTAAAATTAAGCAAACGTTTGCTGTAATTAGTTTGGCTAACTCGTACTCTAATTGTTTAACTTTAAATAGAATTTGTAAGTTGTAAATTCGCCCAATAATCTTATTTTTATTAAAACTGAAGCATCATATTCTGATCGCGGTTCAGACCTGACGCTCTCTACTAAGCATGACTTTAACTTTCAAGCTGTGGTGTACAATGGCGACATGAAATGCCAGTTTAATATTCACGTCCTAGTTTGATAAATCAGCGGACGGCAACGTTTCGCCTAATAATTCAATACAACACCTTAAACCAATACAATGTACCGTACCGTCGTGCAGACGGCGAGCAACGGCAAGGATGACTTGACAACGTGGGCAAAACGGAATGCATTAGAGAAGAGAATGGCGCCTAGGATGTAAAGAATATATGGGCTGTAGTTTTAAACATAGCAGTACTTTGCATTTAAGTGGTAGACGACAATCGCCATGTGATTTAAGCTTAGAATTTATGAATCGGCACCAATTCTAGGAGATATTACATTTCATAATAGAGATCGTAAATCTAGAACTGATTTATAAACTACCACCACCAAGCTGTGTCAGAAGGTTGACCAACTGAATGTTTAACTGACCTTTGAAAAACTATTCGGAGCTGAGTGAAGGTGGTTTATTTTGCGACTTCGTCCATTTTGGCTTCAATTTGCTCTCAAGGATGAGCTGTTTTCTTCCTGCTTCTTCTTTTTCCAATCGTTTCTGTCGTTCCACGGCAAAATCGACTTCAGAGGATAGTTGCATAATTTTTTCCTATTAAATCGAAACAAAGCGGTTAAGGAAGTCTAAGGACTGTAAGGACCAGAAAATTAATTGAATGAGTGGCCAAATACAAATAAAAACTTACGGTTATTTCTTTCTGTTCACCAGCTCTGCGAACTTTTCCCGAGCCAGGAGGTGCTCGTCGCCCATCAATAAAAGAATAGTCTGGCAAATCAGTGAGGGGACCATAAGCGTTCGGGTTTGCTGAAAATCCTTTCCTACAAAAAATCAGAATTTTCAGAAATAAGTTAGAGTCGCGTTAGCTGCATTGAAACAGAAACTATGAAATAGTCCACAGAATCGGTCAGCGTGCCAAACTAAATCAAGTTTACTACAAGACACAAGAGTAATAAGAGCCTGGAGTGAAGCCTGCCTGTGCTCCCCGGCCCTGCTCTTAATAACCAATTTCCTCAATTTAATTTTTAAATTCTAACGCATTATGATGTTTGACAATAGTCAACTTTAGCAATAAAGATTCTTATCTAAAACTACTGACTAAAATAATATTTAGTTGATACTCACGCAAGTTTATAACTAAAAATTCTTACTTTTTTCTCCACTCATTTCCTGGATAGAAGCACGGCGTTGATGAATGAAAGAGACGAAGTTGAAGTTGTGCAGTCTTGAATTCTTGCTTTGCAAGGATGTTGAGAAGTGGAGCAACAAGTTTAGTTGAATTCATCGTTTAATTTAATACTAATTTAGAAAAATTAGAACAAAAAGTGCGCTCGACCACACAAAAGTGCACAACTTGACTAGTGGAAGTTTACGAGTTCAATGAAAAATCTACCCAAGCCAAAAAAGCCGGACAGCGAGATGGACAAGGAAGGAGTGCGTGGAGAAATAAAATGAGGAAAAGCGGCGAGGTTTGAGGCAAGGTGACCACGCGGTTGTTTTGGGCCATGCCATTCAATGCATTCACTTTATCTCCACACACAGTCAACAGCACCAAACATTCAGCGGACCAAAATTTAGCTGCTCTCTCCGGCCTCTGCCGGTCAAACTGAATTCTGCCAGAAAGGGTGGTTCTAAAGTTTAGCAGAAATTATAAAAGGAGAACGAATAGCAAATTGTAATCAGTAATCGGTAACTGATTACATTTTATAATGCAACCCACCCACACTAGTGATGGTCTCGTTGTGTTTTAGATTTTATTCAAATATTTTGGAACTTTGAAATGTTGTGAAAGCGTACAGCATTTTAGCATTTAGAATTTAGACCGCGTCCGAATTTGTTTAATTTACAAAATAGCACGATCAATCATAATGCTCCTCTGAAATGGAACAAGCCAAGGATCATGAGCAAGTCGAGGACAGTTGATTAGTTTCTTTCGTGGCCAAACTATCTCTTGCCTCAATTTTAGTCCTGGAGTGCTTTGACAATAGCGATCAACATCAAGGTCACCACAAAAAAATATAATTTCTTCAGTTGTTGCTATAGTTGGCCATTATTTCATAATTCCATTATGTCATTAAGAATAGGCAAGAGAATGGCGAATGGGACATTATTTTTTTCCTTCCACTTTGACAAAAGAAAGGGAAAAAGCTTCGAGTTCCGAAGGTCGGATTTTCCGATATGCTGTTTTGGATTGTTGGCCTCGCCTCGACCCTGAATCCTAAAGTATTTTTGTTGAATTCTGAATTGAATCATGGATCATGGCTAGGGGTTAGTATTTCAATTTAACATTATGAATGAATGCCTACGAAGCAAAGCTCCTGGAAAGTCAAAGCTGGACATAATTCATCAAATAATTACCAGATCTAATTAATAACAGCACATATATAAGTACAATTAACTTTCCTAACCTGTCTATTATGAGGTACTATTTGCAGGTTTGTTAGCAGAAATATAAAATACATTGCAGAGTACTCGTGAACCACCCTTCAAAGCATTACATTTGAAGCAAAGTTAACCAACTTTGGCCTTCCATCGAATAAGGCCTGATTGATGCGTTCTTTCAGTATGTCCCTGTGGCGCAGTGGATAGCGCGTTGGACTTCTAATCCAAAGGTCCCGGGTTCGAATCCCGGCAGGGATGAGACATCATTTTGCACGGATATTTATTGTTTTTGCAGCAAGGACACTACGGATTGTACGGACCAATAGAAGCAGCTATTTGAACATCAAAGGTCAATTCAATAAAATACGAACAAATTTATTCAAATATAAATTCTCTCAAAATCGTACTTTATGAATGAGTCATGACTACAACAACGAAACAGCCACTACGAAAAAGTAAAAAAATTATTTGTTACTTTCTCCGATCATGGAGTGAGTAAACCAGACATTTGATTTTGACTGGTTTTACACAATTATTAGAAACACGTACAAGTAATACGAATCAACACGGTTGCTCGTGAATATTTGGTATACTCGCCAAGTATTACGCTATTTACGAATTTACGTTTAGACATAGAATCGTAAGAATCTAAAATACAGGTCGAACTTTGTTTCCAAACGTAAACGCAATCAGGTAAATGCAGTACTTTGTAGCAATCGCTGTCCAATTAGTTCTACCTACGATCAATCAATAAGTTGTGAGGAATTATTTCAGGGAAGAGCAACAAACAAATTCATCTCTGACTAAATTAAGTAGCTGTGAAGTGATTAAGGTCGACGTCCGAAAAGTTTAGTCCCGAGTACACAATTATCCACGTGACCTAAGAGAAGCAAATATATATGTTCTCAATTTTTGTACAGAATAAATATTTAAACAAGCCTGTTCGTGTCTATGTATGATTTGTCAAAGAATCAAAAAATTAATTTGTCAAATTGTGTGCCGTGTTATAAGGTAATACATATTTCGTTTGGACAAGGTAGAGTTGCAAATGAGAAATGGCTTACCAGAAATCCCGCAAAGGATGTCATAAATCCTTCCTTTGTGAGCTCCCAAACGCCTCCATACTCTTCTTCATCGACTCGTTGAAAGACTGATGAGTACACGTATAACGCTCCAGCATTACAAATAAAAAACCTGAAAATAAAAATCAAGTTGATATCAATAGTACAACTTGACGCATATTTGAACGCGTGTCAAAAGCTGCAAACGCTTACAAGCCAAGGCCAACAATTCCAGTAAGAGGTACGAGTCCCCAAGCTAGGCCAAGGAGTATTCCCAGGATTTGCCTCATCCAATAAATCACATCCAGAAATTCTTCCTGAAAAAGAACAAGTGGTGGTGTGGTGACTGGTGATGGAAACAGTAGAAAAAATGTGTATCATTGCAACGTCGATTATAGCGGGTTGGCGTTGGTTTGCTTTCTATTCTAATTCCAACCACAACCACCCAAGATTGGCTGTTTTCTCATACAAATACATACGCATCAATGGTTGCCTCTTGCGGGATCGCTTTATGCTGCACAAAATGTTTTGGATAATTCGGTAAATTATACCAAAAATTCAAAATACCTTGTCTGGCCATTCGGATTCACTAATGAGCATTCTGTTCCATACGGAAGGTACTTTTGAAGTATCAAATTTTGCTTCACTTGGGTTCTTTCCATTCGTCTTCATTTTCTCTAGCCTGGGTCGTAACTCAAGTTAACTTGCACGTTTTTCTCGTCCTCCGGGGCTAAGCAGTAAAGACAAGAAATAGTCGTTTTATTATTATTACAAAAAGTAGGTAAGAAACCTCTCAAACAATTGCCGCTCCAATATTTTTGGTGTCCTTTTGCATATTATCTTGATTGTACTGAGACAAAACATTTCCAAATTACAATATGGAATGCAGCTTGTCGTATGCGACAATTTAATAATTTATCGAACTAAGGTCGAAGAAGGTTGAAGGAGTTTCTTTTCTTACAATTCACAGACAGAGGAGGAGGCCGGATACCGGTATCGGTGACCAAAAAGTTATATGGATAAAAAATTTATTATATTTTATAATCCGCTAAGGAATGCTTAGGTTTATTTGTGTTTTCTGCAGCCCGAAATTCAAGAAATGACACTTGACTGCGAATAACTGTATAATTTAAAAAACTGACCAAAATTGCTTAACTCATGGATCGTTTGAATTTTAGCGGACCGAACTTTATGGGTTTAACAAATTCAGATGGGAATATGGGCGCGAAGAGATCCCACTCAAATAAAATATTTTGCAAATCTAAAATCTGCAAAAGTGCATATTTGAGCTTTGGTTTTTTGAAACCAAAATAAATTTGTTTTTAATTGCAATTTGAACAAAAGTTTTAGCAAATTATCTTCTGTGGTTGAGTATGAGTAGGAATAAGAAAAATGCTGTCATGTTTGCAAAACCAGAGGAACCTGCATTTCTTCGGCGAATGAAAGAGCAACTAGGCTACAAGGAAGGACCTTCTGTCGATACAAAAGTAAGTTTGCAGAAACAGAACTGCAGTCAACTACTTAATTGAATTATATTTCGGAATGCCAATTTCAAATACCAGAAATAACCTAGTTGTAGTTACTGATTTAGTGTGTTTGTTAAGTGATTTTCGAAATTCAAATACCGTTTTACTTTTGCAAATCCAGAGAGAGGAGCTTCCACAATGCGAAAATGAAGACTTAGAAGACAAAGATGACGAAAGACCAACTGTGGTCGTACTCGGCCCTGGGGATCTCACTGCGGATGAAGTAGAGAAAATCATTCCGCCAGGTTAGCATTATTGAATCGATTGTTCTTGGCTGATTTTAAATTGTATAACTTGCAGAATTGAGCAGTAGTTCTAATTTTGAATATTGTCTTGCAGAACCCTCCGTTGAAGAAGGCGGAAAAATTATTTTCAAGAAACCACAGAAGCGAGTTATTGGAGATGGAGAGGTTTCCGCTGACATTTCTCCACTTGTAGCCAAAGTTGCAAAGGTGAAGGAAAGTACTTCGAGGAAAGTCAAAGACAAGAAACTTCTATCATTTGATGACGAGGAGGACGATGACTTTTCCTAAAAAATACGCAATATCTTGTTTTCCATATTTTTTTGTATTCTCCTTAACTTAACTAGTTAATTTGTGTAAGCGATGATGAATGATGAAATCATTTGCATGCAATTTAATTTTATGTATTTTGAGGATTGAGGGCACAGTTGGGGCGGTACGGGGAGTTTCTGAGGCTTGGTTTGCTATGCCATCGCCGCTGTAGGAGAAAATACGACTTCACACTTCAAATTCTGTACTCTTTGTGGAATTTGGATCTAAAGAATTTATAGGCTAATCCGCAAATCCTATTCCACAATAAAAATAAAATTGCATTTGGTGACCAACGAATCAGTTTATTTCCCCGGCTGAAAACGAATTGACCGTTGTTGTAATGGATGTTCGTTTTCTCAGAATTGCGAAAAATTGCAGATTGCAGATTGCAGTTGTGCTGCAAAGTGCAACTGCACTGCAAGTCTGCAAAAAAACGTATTTCACTCAAGCCACCAAGCAAGCCACCAACCATGCAGCGATGCGATGCAGCAAGTCAAATGGGGTATTGCGATACATGGCTCAATTGTATAAAAGAAATTGCTTTACTTTGCTAGTGCATTTCGCATACCCTGTTATTAATGGCACTGCAATAATTTTCTGTCAAATTGTCAGTGTCACTCGACTGACTCGAGGACTCGACGTCACCCGTTCACCCTAAATTCATTCGAATCTGGGCAGCAAAGTCAACGTCGATTTGATTCTAATGGGACTTAATGGGTATTGAAAT
>JAQGCM010000482.1:0-25018 GCA_034699705.1 Hymenaphorura dentifera | reverse complement strand
TTGTGTAGTGTTGTGTGTACATTTATTGCGAGGAGAGCTAGGGAACCCGGGTAGTTAACGTAGTATTACGTTATAGTACAGGGAGCATCTGTATGTTGCAACATTACAATGATTAACGGGACTGGTCCAGGATTAGGATAGGAATGCTAACAGTGAAAAGTAGAACGTCAGTCACCTCTGACATTGGAGGCATTAAGTACAGAAGAAAAAAAGAAACGAAGCAGTGAGCTTATAATGGAACTCACAAAACAAACAAAGAAGTCACTCAAATCGTTCGTGACTGGCCAGTTAAATCCAATCCAGAGCAACGCTGTTATTTGAGCCCTCTCCGGAAGATCAGATAATTTGCCTAGAACTACGTACCAAGTACAATTCAAGTGAGTCTTCTCCGAAATCAACGGATCACTCAATATGTAGAAAGCAATGAAACTGTCCCAGACTTCCACTCATGGAGAAAGCTGGAATTCTTGGAACCATTAAATCGAGGGATTGACCAATCCCTCGAACTGTCCTCCAGTGATTTTGAGTCAAATAGCGAAGTTTTCGTCAGAATATCCAGTCTTCCAAAGCTTCCCCTTCTCAAGAGTTTTTCTTGATTTCTATCTTAACGCTGGAGTTGCTTATGAAGAAATTTGGTGGCAACCATAGTAGTAATACAAATGCGGATTTTGTGTTTCCATTATCCTTTGCTTTCCTTTGCTCCAACAATTTCATAGAACAATTTTTTTAACTACTTCTCGTTTATGTTTTGCTGGCATGAAAAATCTATTAAGCCTCATACACACGGAATTTTTAAAAGTTTTGAACTTCCTAGAATGCAAGGATGTACTGTAACCAAATACAGTGTCATCGTGAGAAATGGTAGACAAAAGCGACAAATAAACGAGAAAAGTTTGTTAACTAAGCTTGATTAAAACTAATGGGATCATATTTATTAGCTGCGAGAGTAAATTTATCCGTTCCAGTCGTATTTTGGGGGAATTCTTAGCCTGGGCATTTTGCCCAAATCTAAATCCAAATGTTAGCGAAAAGTTGAATCATGCAAGAAAGAAGAAACTCCTTATCTTTTGACGCTTACATCTTCCATGCAAATATTACAAACGGACGTACGTACCTCTTTCTCCCCCAAAAAAGTTTCTTCGGTTACAAGATGAAGATGAAAAAACGGTAGAGTTTTCAAAGATCTTCACTCACGCAGTCAGTTTTCGCCTCACTTGTGTGCTCGCATCTCATTCATCTGCAAAAGAACATCCAACATGAACAAATGTTACTCTCAAATTGCGCTCTTGGGAACTGCAAACTAATGTAAACTAGACAAAGTTCAAATTCTAAAATATTACGTAAGAACGGTACGGTACAGACAGCAAATTTGACTTGTCGTTTTGCTAATAAACCTGTCTTTCAATTTACACTTGAATTGAAAACGTTTCTCTCTCTGACTCTATCTTAAACATTCATCCTCCCCAAAAATTGGGAGGACACAGTACGATGGGCATACACAAAATTGAAATAAGTTATTAACCAAGACAAGACAAGCAAGGCACGGAGATTGTTAATAAACAAATAATAATTTTTGTGAATGTAAATGCATGCATTATGCAGTTGCACGAAAGTGCATTTCCGTAGGTCTCTCAGGACAGAGTGTGAGAAAGGATGTACCTCTTTCTAAACAATGCAAGGATAAGGGACCCTTCTTCCTCCAAGTGTTAAGGGAGCATAAAGTACAACTGACAACTTGTTAACTACCCATATCACTTTCCTCCAGCTCCAGCCTTAAGAACAATATATTCTGAAAAATTATCCATGGTCGAGTGCATAATAATGTAATGCATTGCACATGCATAATGTATTACACGTTAGCAGACGTCCAAGTCTAAATAGTTTTTGAGCAGGAGAAAACAACAATACAAATCTGGCCAGCAAACGGACTGGAAAAAACTAGCACCGAGCATTTATCAATTCCATTTCCTTCGAAGATAAGACAAGATTCACATTTACAGACAATGAATGAATGAAAATATGAGAAGTAAAGTTTGGGCTGGGCACGTCGGCCGCCTAAGAGTAAATATTGAGTCTCTTCTAAATATTATGCAATGCACTAACACTCCACGGGGTGGCATTAAATTCGAATCGGTATGGAACGCTGAGCGGAACAGACGTACGTAACGTACATACCTTTGGTCAACATCAACATGACACGCTCATACTAACTCACCTAGCCACTAGCCGATAGCCGTCGTAGCCCACTCATTCGAAATTTTTGAAATCATTTAGCATTCGATTTTTTAATGCAATATTGCACTGTAGTACTGATGACATGTGGATTCGAATTTATACAATACAATCGGCCTCTACAAAAGGTTACCAAATTGTATTCGTGACCAAATAGCTTTGCTTTGAGAGATGGACGGCAGATCGAGTCAAGGCACCGCCGACCCGTATGATTGAAGCAAGTTTCAAAAAATACCAAAGATTTGCTCCCCAGGAAGTTCGATAATGCGGTGGTTGAGCAAAAAAATACAAATTTCATGGTACAATCCGAACATCTCACAAAACATCCACTGGCATACATTTCTCCAAATTTGCAACTTCATGCAGTGAGCAATAACAAAGTTTTTTATAAAAAAGACGGTATAATAACCAATCATCTTGACTAAGTCAGATTTTATTCGGAGAGAACGAAGCTGTCTGCTGTTCCAGACAAATAACTCATCAAGCACTGCTTGATAACAATGTAAGAAGGCTAGGAGCCCAGCGGCGGCATGGGCAGAAGTGCAAGGCGAAGCCAGCCAGCCACAAAGCGAATCACGAACGAATTGATCTAATTTTCTAATATCATATCAAAACGAACTCTGAATGATTTCTCACAGCATCCGATCAGAGTCTGTTTTTTTTTGCTCTGCTCTTCAACATTCTCATTCATTTGACAGAATGGTTAGCAAAAGGCGATGCCTGCCTTGCCTTGGTTGTTGGCCAGCATTGATTTATACCTTTCCAGCCTTTTCATCCACACATCATGCAATGCATAGTAACCATCAAGTTATATTGCTGAGAGTTGGGAAAATGTGAACGTCTTTCTTTGGGAAAAATCACTCAATCTCTTCATGGTGAAACGTGGAGTGAATCTGAATCTCATCGTGAAATCAATCCTATTATGGCAGACCTGTCTCTCTCCTCCTAGTAGACCAAACCACACACTTCCTCGTGTTTTTCTGCAAGGGGAAAATCTCATGTTTTTCTATAAGGAGTTGGAAATAAATGGAATTGAGTCGACTTTTTTCTTGCGGTTTGGGTTCGGTTGTGATGGTGAATTTAAGGACTCTGTGGGCGCCAGGAGCAAAAAGGGATCAGAGAATAAAAGAGAAATTCTCAACTACAAGTCACACTTGAGATCATATCGAGTCTCGTGAGTCGTTCGCACTCAGAAAGTACTCTTTCTGCAACCAACTGCAAATCCATGAAACTACTTGAAAATTGGAAACGATTTTGCACTTTTTTTGCAAAGTCAAGGGCAATGTCGATGACTCCTGGGTCTTGGCCATCAGCCCGTGGCTTGATTCGCACGCATCGAAATTAGATCCAGAATTCCGACACTTAGCACTTGTCGAGAATTCTCAACAACCAAAGTCAAGCGACTTTCCAAGCCTTGTTTGCAGTCCTAGTGATAATTAGCACCTGTGTTTCTTCAAGAGCAATTTAGTCAGTTTATCTACCTGCTTTCAATTCAAAAATGCCAAAATTAACCTTCCTTCCCAATTCCAAACTCCAAACCAAAATTAGGTTTCCATTTCATCCATGTCCGGAGTAAGAACATAACAGAGATGAAGATCAAATTCCAGAAACATTGAAAAGAAGCCTTGTATTCTTCCTTGGGGCACGTGGAGCTGTGGAGCAAGCATTGCAGTGCAAGCGATCTCATCTCGGCCGACCCAACTGCCAACTATGTATGTATTCTTCCTAAATTGAGTTAAAGCCGTCAGAGTCTGAACTGAATTGAACGTACCCTATTATTTTCCTTCGCTGAACCGATAACGAAATAACTAGCTTCGAAAATGGAGGCAAAAACATATCCAAAAAAAGTTATTGAGCGTGCCGCTCCGTGCCGTACTTCTTCTGCAATCTTTGGCATTTGAAGGCTTTCTCTGCATAGTAGTTGTGCGAGCGACGTACCGGTGCGTCTGCAGAATAAAGGATGCCGATGTGATGGCCGATACGAGATATAAATGGATTTCTCAATTTTTTTTTACCAATTTTCAAGTAAAGAGCCCTTTTATAGAAATCCTTGTCCTTTCATTTCATAAGAAAAGAAGCCATTCATAAATGTATTAAGAGGGCAAATTGAACTTGGGCAGATTGTAGATTTTTCAAAAGTGAAATAAAGCAAGTTCAATTCGTGGTACAAAAATATCCAGTCTTCATTTTGTCAGAAAGTAGAAACAGACGCCCTAAAGAAACCGGAAAAGAACTCGAGAACAAAATAAACCTCTTTTCTAGCCAAAGAGACCAGAACAGACTCGCAACTCGAACTCGCAAGTCACAAGGTCGTAAAGAATTGGATTGGAAGTGATTGGAAAGAAAGTTAACAGAGTGTTACAAAGCGCATCTGCAATTACCATTGTTTACACTTGCACTTTTTATGTGTTTTCTTAGACGCGTGCATCACTGGAGTTACAATGCAATGCAGTCCTCTTCTTCCCTACTTCCTAAATCGCCTGATTACAAGTTTGAAAGACATGCAATAGTTACGGCCTAGTCGCCTAGTTTAGTTGCCCTGCCCTGCTCCGCTCCGCTGCCCTGCCTTGAACTTGTACTTACTTGTCAGGGTATAATTATCAGAGTTAACTATGCTAAAGAAGAACAAGCTTTTGCACTGCGATGCACTGGGCCCACTTTAAACATTACGTACAACTCTTGAAAACAAACAAGGTTGGGTTGAACGGAAACGACATTTTAATACTTATCGAGGGAACAGAACCGTTTAGCAGGTTTACGGATGCAAAAAATTACAAAGAAGTGCTGGCACATCCCAACCCGACCAGGGAGTGGTGTCAAGTCAACATGAAATTACTTTCAAATCCATTTAAAAAAGGGCACCGTAATTCAATCAAGGCAAGCCTAGATCTAGACCACCAGACTTTTCTTGTTCGTTTAATCATTTTACATTAAATATTGGCGTAGGTTGCAAAGAGAAAGCACCGCGACCGCCATACATTCTTAACTCCAAGGATCTTGTCTACCCACCACCTTTTGTAGTCAACCTACCTAACATCATAATCATTAAATTTTGAAAGTACACCGGAATGGGCAAGCGGCTTAATTACATTTTTGACTAGAGACTCACACTCGACTCTTACATGAAAAGACCAAGACTTTGAAGTTTGAAGCATATGATCGATCAATCTCCCTCCCGTGACAAACATATTCCATTTGGTTGACACTTTAAGCGAACTACTACACAACTAGGACAACTACACTAGCAAGTTTATGACACATTCTACATCATGTGCTAGGATCCGACGGACCTTGGAGAAAAATTGTTAATTAGGTTTCGGTCCCTAGATATGAACTTCTACTTCTTTGGCCGGGTATCTTGTTGCGTTCCTGCCCTGCCCTGCCTGGTTGACTTCTCCTCCCTTCGCCAAAACCCGAGCAATCTTACCTTTTCAAGTCGACTAGATTGTTCTGGGTTTTTGGTATTTCGCACGAATAGGACTTGGAGCTCAAGAGAGCAACAACAGTTTCCATTTTTCAAACACAAGCTTGAAAACAAATGGGGAAAATACGAATGTGTCTCTGGGATACATTGGGTCAAAGGGAAACCCATCTCATCAATCATACCCGGATAGTGGATAGCAGTCACACACACAGCACAGTAGACTGCAATATATGTACGATATATGATCAGCACTCTACAATGTTACCTTTTTTTTTTCTTTTTGAGACTATTTTTCCCTCATCCATCTCAAAGATATTCAGTTTAAGTGGATGGAGTGGCTGGCGTATGTTACTTTTCTGGAGGGGGTTGGAAATTATTTTGACCCGACACAAACTGTACTCAGCAACGTAAATTACTCGTCCGTCTCCTAAAATGCCCAAATCTGGTTAAGAAATTACTCTGAATCTTCCAATAATTCAATGATGGAAGAAATTAGTCTTCATCTAGCGGGGGTTTAGATCCATTGGAGAAGCGCAGCAATTTTTTAAAAAGAACTTCACTGAGGTACTGCAGTTTATAAGATCCTGTTCAGAAAACAACACAGTCGCAATACATGCATTTTGTCCATAAAGTATGAGTTCTTAGTTTCGTATCATTCCATCCATTCCCCTTTGAACACAATCAACTCTGTCACATTTTTCCATTTCTCAATTTTTAGGAAATAAAGTGATGTCTTGTTCTGCGGCAAAACCGTACTGCCTGCCTTGTCGGGTCTGTACAGTACTCTTGCAACACAACTTACAAGGAGAAAAAAGTACACAAAATGTAACATTGAAAGAGAAGACCAAAAACAGAAAGAGACAAGATGTGATGTATGGAGTTGGCTGGCATTGCATCGCATTGCTGAGCTGAAGAGAACAGAAGAACATGAATTAGCTGAAAGACGACTTGTTTTTTGAACGAAGATGTATGTGTGTCTGTAGTCTTGAAGACAGAAGATCTTTTGTTTTAGGCGACTGACGATGTCATTCTTTGAACTACGATACGTAAAGAGACACGCCAGCTCAAAGATCCACATTGTACATTTGCACGGCGGCGTCTTGTCTCGTAATCATCATCATTTCAGAAGGACAAACTTAAATGCTCCACGTGACAAGACGGCTAAACTTTTGAGAAGTTTCCAAATTCAAAGTGCTTTCTTAGCTAACAATGCTATTTATTTTTTAAGATCTTTCTTTGCAACTGCTCTTTGGCCCTACTACAAGATCGCCATTAATTTTCGCATGCTCGTGTCTCTGCAAGGTTCAATGCCCAATTTCACTGCACTGCACTGATGCTGAATTGAATCTTTCGCTTTGACACGAGTTTTGAGCAATCTTTTCATCCTCATTCTTAATTCCATTATGAAATCCCAATTGTTCAAGAGAACAACTCAACAATTAAACATTACATTTTGTAAAGCATCGAAAAGTTCGGTGAGCTTTTCCCGTCCGTGGCACATTGGCACATTATGTGTTCTCAATCTCCAAAATCAAAAAGGCATCCCACAGTCGATTCAATAGCGCAATGGTCGTTTAACTCTCGGCGGCTGATCAAACATATCACGGTGATTATTCAGTGGCAGACGGAGCCTTGGGCAATTCGATCTCTTAATACAAATACCATACATATCCCTGCCGACTGACGACTTGACTACACGATTCCGTGTTTCATTGTATTGAATAGCGTATAATAATGAAATCCCTTGCGATTCTATTACAGTATTATCTTAACTTAACTCAACTTGGACTCGCACATTTCATCATTTAACCCACCGACGACTAACTCTGCACTGTTATGAATATGATGGATGAGCTAGACTTGCCCATTGGGATCCTGAACAGCAAGCAATGCAATATGCAACTTATTCAGTCAATGCTTTCCCTTCAATTCTTAGTTATTTTATTATTATCCTTTATACTTAGGTTTCAGTTAGTTTTTCATTTGTTTGTATATTTGCTTATGAACTTAGTCGGAGGGCTTTTGAGTACACACACAGAGTGCGGTGGAATGAGTAGAATTGATGGACAGACAGATGAAGAATCAAGACGAGTCTGAGACGTTTTTCTTTTTGAGGCTGGTCAAACTACTACAAATAAATACAACAAAAGCCGATTCCGTGGGAAAAGGAAATTCGTTAGATCTTTTAGAACCTAACTTAGGAGCCAAGAATTCAACTTTAGTTTAGATGGCGACAAGGTATTTACTTAAGAAATTGAGATCATTATTATCTCGCTCTTCATTCCTTTTTACTCACAAAACGCACAGAGGCTGTAAAACTTGGTTCAGAGTCCAATTACGTGAGTGTACTTTTGCTTTTGAAAAAGGGAAGTTTACATTAGTTTATTTTAGTGGTCCTTTGATATGATAAGGAATATGCCGAGTGGAGAAATCGGTATAAAGCTTTCAAAAATGTGGGCCTTTCAGCAAATGCTTTTGATCCAATGATATCAAATCAAGACCGGATAGCGCCCAGCGGCCTTTCACTCCTTAATTGTTGTAGGTACGACCCAATAAAAAATTTTGAAACTGCAATGTAGAATTTCAATTTTTTTAGAATGACAACTGTGAAAACGGTATGCAGGCAGGCATGATATGAGTAGAAAGTCGTAGAAATGTAGTCAATAATAGGACTCGTTTCAAGCGTAAGCTACGCATCATGCAACCCAGATGCGCTACCTTGCTTTTGCTTACATATTGCAAGTATGAATAGCTTTTGCTTGTCCTTGTGTATTTTTCAAATAAGCCTTCTTCTCTTCAAAGGGTCTGAAATTTTTTTGTCAACAAAAAAAAATGAAGATTACCTTTGAGATGAGTCATTTGCCGACATTTTTAAAAGAGTAAAAGAGTCCGGGGAAAAGGAAGTGGAAGGAAATGTATTCTAAACAGAGTAAACACAACTCAGGTATTTACCTGAAGAATGACTTTGTGTGTCGGATGATAGGAGCTCAGAGGACTCATCTGTCACTAATCCTCCTCCAGCGCATTATTTATCTAATCAATTTTTATCAAAAGGAAATGAAAGGGTTTATTTTGCTTGCTTTTCCTCTCAGATTCTGTTCGCCGCTTGCATACTTGAAAGGATTATTCCATTTACCGTCCGTCTTATCCAAAGTCTAAAATTTAGTACTAATGAAAATGAAAATGAAATTCCACTCTTGAAAATCGAGTGCTTGACTTAACTCGATTTGCAGCAGGCAGTAAATTAGACTATTATCCGGATTAGACAGACCTGAAGGATTAGGCCACGCACTAAATTAAATTCAGATGGACTGGACGTTTTCAAACTTTAAATTTGAATTGAAATGAAGCCACCAATAAGATAAGACTGAACTAGTATTTCATGTGTTTTTACTTTAGCAGCCAGTCGAGTTTCAGGTCGGCGACCACAAAACCAAATAAAAAGTAAACATATTACAAGGTATACCGCCCTATTTACCTGTAATTGGATGGAATTGAACCTGTCATAAATTGTTCTCAGATCTATTCAATGGGTTCTACTACCTATAAATGATATTGGTGAACGTGTGCTCGCAAATATTTGCTAAACTTTTAGCTATATCGACTGTATGTTCAGGTCCTATCGTAGCGGCTTTTCCGGGTTATTAAAATGCCGCACTTTATTATTTAGTAGTAGTAGGAGTGGGTTTGTTTGGTTCTCTCTTTATCTGGTCACAAAAGGATCCACTTATTTCATGGATTCAACAACTCCTCTAGTCAGTCAACCTCACCTCAAGTCTAACTCCTTTCTGCCATTCTGCCCTGGAAGTAAATATAAACCATAAATATAATATAGGACACCACGATGTTGTACCTTCTTTCATCGTTCCGGCTTGCTTTCCTACGAATTTTTATTGACTGACTGACTGCTTGTGTGTTCCGGTCCTATGATCGATAAGCCACGGAAAATCGAATATGGAATTATGATGGGTAATAAAATTCAACAGGATTTTAGACTTGGTACTTGGTGGTTGTGGCCGTGGCGGTGTTCAGGACTTCACTTTGGGGAGCTCAGAGACATTATTTTCGGTGAACAGATAATAGTGTGTGGGAATGAAGGTTTTCACTGCTTTGCTTGCTTGGAATGGAACATGGCTGAGCGAGTTGCCTTATGATCATCACCTTCCATAACTTTTGCTCTTTGTGCGGTTTGGCGTTCTATCATCATAAAATTCGTATAAAAATCTTTGGGCTCTGAAAAGCGTGCACACTTGAACGAACCTCAACCCGTCTATGTACCATTGATACGTCTGATTTTAATTCAATTTTCCTGTTAATATTTCACTTCAAGATGTGCGTGTGTCTTTTCGTTTTCTTAGAAAATTGTTTTATATTACATTCTTGAGTCGTCTTGATCTTCTGCTTCAATTTTTCTCTCTTTGTTATGCTAATCAATGCATTCGTTGTAATACTATAGCCAAAAGCTATCGAACGAATTAAAAAAGGAAGCCAAGGACTGAGGACTGTTTATTTTAATATTTTATCTGGAACCTGACCTTCGAGTATCTGTCTGGTCACCACCAACGACATTATTTGTCACGTACATGAAAGTGTAACATTCAAGAGATCAGGGGTCTTGTCTTGAGCTCCAGAACCTTAGAATCAACCCATGCTTCTGAATTCGACATATTAAAACTGCAGTTGAGCATTGCATTGAGGTCACGGATGCATTGAAAATATTAATCCACAACTACAGTACAAAACTGAATCATCGAGTCATTTTTGCTGATAACTATTAGTGTCACCAGATCAAACAACTGGACATAGCCAAAACCCTACTAAATTACATTCCCCCGGATTCATCTTATCCAGAAGACTAAGCACAGAGTTTGACTAAAATCCAACAGATTTGGTTTACTACTCTTCACTGTATGGGTTTAGAAATATAAAAACACTATAAATAATGAGAAGACAAGAGAAACGAGGAGTGGATATGGAATTTTATGGAGAGCTCTTGCTTCATAAACAAGCCACGAGTGGCACTTTAATGTTTCCTATACGACTTTTCTCCTCAGAGATATCATATGTCTTAGGAATTACGACATGGCAAACTCAATGCTGGCTGGCTGGCTGCTCCTCTTAAGAGAATAATGATAGGAGAATAGAGTCCATTTAATATTGTTCATGTCCATCTTTCAAATGAAGTGAAATGAAATGAATGGTGTATTACTTTCCTTGTCAGTTGTCCATGACCGCTCAAGCTCAATTCATTCCTACCGCAATTGCAATTGCAATTAATCGTGCATCGTGCTCTGTCGCACTTTCAAAAGATATCACCAATAAATGCAAAGAGCGCAATGCAATGTCCTCAAAATTAAATTGATATCGGAGGGCTTAATTTTCAGTTCTTTTTGATTTTTCTGACAAGCAAGCTCCTTTCATTTTCGTCAATACAATGTTGACTAGCCTTTACCCTATCCATGACATTATTTCTTGAAATTAAGCAAAATCGTCTCGTCTTCGTCCTCAGCCATACCCTTTTAGGATTGGAGGAATGGACCTTCAGTCCTTCAGCCCAAACTTTCTTTAGAAGAAAAGTCACAGAATCTCTTTCTTGGCATGATTGATAACTTTTCTGTCTGTACCTGTGCACTGGCACTCAGTGCATTCAAGTCTGACTGCATTGAAATGAAAGAGAAACTAAAAATATGAGTTGTTTGTTCCGTCGCATTTGACTGTCAAGACATTTCCGACTAACTAGGCAGGTACTTTGGGTTTGGGTAGGGAAGCAACATACCAGAAATGTTTCCCGTCATCTCTGCCAGTTCTTTGAAAGAAAGACAAATCAGAGGAGAGCATCTTGGTTGATTTGATGAAGTTTTCTCTACCACTGAATACCACATTTTCCACGCTCCAACTAAAGAACTACCACTACCCGTCTGCCAGAAAGATGAAGGTGAAAGACAACGAAAGACAAAAAAAAAGAAGAGTTTTTTGACTAGGTTGATTCAGAATTGAAGAAGAGACAAGCACAAGACTGATGACAGCCATGCCATCAGCCATCAACCATTCATGAAGATGCGGCTTTTATAAAAGCAAAGAGATTTCACCAGTGTCTCTTGATTTGTGTGAATGATCAAGTCCCATCCGTACTTCTGTTTATTTATTTATGCCTCATCATATTTTGTGTTTTCTCTACCCATATTTGCACACTACTGACTGCCAGCCCAGCCCATTCAGCCAGTGTGTCATACTGCTAATTATCAATTACAACCACCAAATGAGCTAAATGTGTTTGCATGACGGGATAAGAACGTTCCCACAATTTATGAAGGTGAAATTAACAAAATATTAGGCCAGAATCCTTTTAAGGATAATCTTATGACCATGTAAGGTGAAGTTGTATTTATGGATAATTTCGGCCAACATTGTCATCACAATATACAATTTTCTTCGTCACACCAGTGAGAAATCGGGTACTCGCAGTACAGAGAATATTTTTAGCTACAAATGGTAAACCTTCGGATCGTACTCGGACATTAGTATTTTTTTAGTACAACGCAAATGCAGGCATAACCTTCTTACAATGTACACGTGAGAGAAGTAATAAATGTTGAACGATTAGGCAAATAAACTAAGCAAAAAAATTTAATGTGATGAACAAACATTTCAACAGATGAATGAAATGTATTCAAATCTGTATTTTAGAAACGGCAAGAAGATTTAGTCAGTCACAGAGACGTGAACATTGTGTGATGTAATAAAACTGCCAGCGAAGCCAGTTTGCTTTACTCGCGGATTATTGCTTGCACTTGTCAACAATACATATTACGACACATTGTTATTCAGCCCAAACTATCTCTTCGTAATCTCTTGGACGTCGGCGTCCGTCCGTTTGGATGAGCCGGAAAGAAACAAGAAGTGTAAATTGTGAATGGATTTTCTGGTTTATAGCACACAACGGAGAATGAGAATGGGAGGACCACACAGAACCAAAGTGATGATTATGATTGTAAATATTTGATTTTGGATTATGTTAAAACACATGCATTCGTGCAGTGTACATCCGCTTTCCGACGACGCGGTATGGTACTCGTACTGCTGTTTCTGTGCCAAGATCAAAACTCTTAAGCTTTAGAGTGGTGCATTGGTTTCCAATTTTGATGCAACACTATTGCATTAGCAAAAACAAATGAAACAATTATTTCTCATCACTTTGATCTTCACAATTTGGATTGGATGGAATTTTTGTAAATATGATGTCAAGTTTCATTCAGGACAACTCTAAACGCAATGAATTCCAACTCTGAATGCGGCATGCTTACTTTACGCAGTCCGTCAAAGAAATTTCTTATTGTCAGTTAGATTCAGGCTTTATGAAAAACTAGTCCATACCCTGGCGAAAAAAACTAGAACAAATTCCTCCCCGTCCAGAAACTAAAATTCAAAATTAATTAAAGGATTATTGTCTAACTCGTTCTCAGGAAAGTCGGAAGAAGAGATGAGCCTCGTGGTGCGGTCGAGGTCTGAGCCTCGTGGTGCGGTCGAGGTCGTGCATAGAATATCTGGAGTCTTAATACTTTCAGGAATACTTCTGTAAGTAGGGCAACGATTTCATTTCATCAAAATTGAGTAATTATATACGCCAATAATAAGGAATCGTAAGGTTAACCAAAAATTCCTCGCGCATTCTCTAAAATATAGAATTAGTTGAAGTACTTATGTTACGCAGTTCCGCCTGTACGTCTGTAATTTACTTCTAGGGATCACTACAACTTCAAAAACCAAATTAAAAATTGGGTTTCATTACTCGCCGCACTTACTTCACATACATAATTTAACCACGTAACCAACAATGATAATAATGATTGTAATTCAGAGCTAGCAGAAAATAATGGAGCCGAAGCCCGCGGTCCTGCCTAAAACGCATCTATTTTTCGATAGAGTTGGATCTCATCTCTCAACAGCTGGAGACAAAAATATATTTGGAAAGCGAAAGGCAACAGTTGACAGCTTTTAATTGCAAAATTGCAATCTTTCGCAAATATGTCAGTCAATTCCATATCTTAGCATGAAATTTGCCAAAACATCCACACACACGTACAAGCCTAGACTAGAAAGAGTAAAAGTCCGAGGGTTACAAAAACAAAAATATTTATCTCCGACTGCCATCAACACTTCAATTACTAAACTGGCTGAGAGATCAGATTATAAGTTGCTGGAAATCCACGACGAGACCCTGCACACATCCCAGCCAATGCCTGGTTCAGAACTCAATTTTATTTTATAAACGATTTTACCTACGCCTGACTTCACAATTCTCTTCATGTAAATGCAGATAGAGAAAGATACAATTGTAACGTTGTAGCGCTGAGCTACTACCCCCTTGCAAGCAAGAAAAAGATTAAATTGGGCGTAAAATTGGTTCCTACCTGTAGATACGAAAATGGGTGTAATGACGAGGTTAGGCAGCTTAGGGCGTGCTCTCAATTCGTCCGACTCTCAAATTATCATCCTTTCTCATGTCATTAAGTCTTTTCTCATCCAAAATAAGATGCAGTCGGATGATTATGTAATTTCTACTCTCTCTCTAACTCCATCAGCACTTTGTCTGGTATGTGACGATTAAACGCTGCACGTTGCGTTCAAATTTTCCAGTTGAATAGGTCATCTGCCTCGTCCAACAATTATGATTTATGTATGATTCAGGGGCACTCGGGACGGGAAAGCCAGTAAGGCCAAATTGCAAGTTTTTATTTTGCCAAACGAATGGTAAATTTCACTTTGGTTTTGGTTTATGAGGAAAAAAGCAATGTTTGACATATTTGGCAATTCTAATGAATCAGTAAGGATGTAACGGTAGATTTTAGCAAACATAAATCCGGACAAACTGTTCCTATCAGTTATCAGTTTTGTCGAACGGAAATAGTCCACTGCACTGCACTGCGTTGCACTTAAAAAAACGGTTTGTTTTGTAGCTTTGCTTCAGTGCAGTGAAGGGAAGAGAGATGATTAACCCAAGTGTTCTTGAGAATCACTTCAAAACAGAATAACTTATCTAAAAAGTCTTTTGCATTAGTCCCATGAGTCATTTAAAAGAGGAAATCGCAGCCAGCCGCTACACAAACAAAGACTTGTTCCTTTTCCCCGATTCTCATCTCTTGTGGTTCCGTTTATGTAAATGTAATACCATAAGCAATAGGCTAAGTAAGCATATTTTTTTGCAGAGCATCAGAGAGAGAACCATTCACGTTACATTACTCATCCTACACAACTTTGAAACATACATTTTGCATCCAACTAAATCCAAGTCATGTCACTCTGCATTAGGTTTACAATTTCATATCGACTCCGCATCTTGAAAGTTAAGATGCGTTTCACATTGGGTAAAATGAATCGTTTTTCATCCAAAGTCATTGGCAAACCCTAAACCAAACGCTGCGTTGGATTACCCGTAAAATCCATCGCCCTTCTTTGCAAAAGCTGTGTGGTGCGAATATGTAATGTCAGACAACTTAGGCACAGCACAGGGTGGTGAAAAATGACCAAAGGTTGGGGTCTAAGAAGTTTAGACAAAATATTTGTACAATTTCAGGTAGAAGGAACGTATGTGCGCAAGTAAACCGCAACCGCACGCAATTCAATCATACATCTGCGATTGAACTAATTGGTGGTTCTGTGTATTTTCAGAAAACACACAGATTTGCAGTGAATTCTTGCAGAGATCTTATTTTCAATCCGGTTTCTTAGAAATCTACACAACCTCCCATGGCGAACCAGTTCAAATATTCGCAGTACAACGAAATCAGATAGCGTTACTTGAAATTGTAACAAGCAGGTGGATGGTAGGATGGTCGAACCCTTTTACGATTGGAAATTAATTGCCAGAGAAATCTTAAATCAGATCTGTTTTTCTGGTTCTCTCTACTTATCAACAATAATACCCCGGTCTCTGTATTCAAAAAAAATTAAATCAGGTCAAGTAATTCCAGTCCAATTTAAAGATAAAGTCAGCCATTGTAGTCATTAGTCATGTTATTTACTTTAATGTAGTTCACGATCTACGAGTAATCACGAAATGTGAAACTGGTTGGAAGACAATAATTTAAATTATTCTACAGGAGAACCTTGAATCTCCCGGATTAGTTTTCCACTTATTCAGTGAACCTATTCAGTCCATATATGAAGAACCTTTTTGTCACAACATAAGATTTTAATTTTGACTACAAAATCTAAAGTGGAAAAGGCAATGGCACTATACTTGAGAATTTATGCTTTGCCATTTTGCCAATTGTAAGGACAAAAAGTGTTACTCATCACAGCAGTTGCGCTGGACCTGCATAACACATGTCCATAATTGTTCACATGCGGCTACGCCATCAATTGTGAGTCACCTCGAGTCGAGCTAGATTCACTATCATTGTTCTGAAAGTCAGCTCATATTACTGCTGTATACTTTACATGCACGCATTTAAGTATAAGTCATACGCCTGCTGCAGTATTTCGCTAAACTACAATTTCGAAACTGTCTAACAATTAATGGAACATTTAAAAACAAAAATATTCACACCCGCCCTCAGATTATATCTTGAAAATTGAATCCCGCAGGATTCCCCTTTTTGCCTATAAGAGATGTCTAAAAAGAAGTCCAAAAGTCTGATACGGCAAGCATCCCTGAGCCGAGCTTGTCATATTAAGGGGATGATAACTTAGCACTTTCATCCAAAGAGGAAATTGACTTCTCGCCCTCCAGCTTCTTTCTGCAAAGAAGATAATACGCGAGGAAATAGTCTAACGCGATAGGAGAAACCATATGCTTTCTGACTGAATGAGTGAATAACGGACTTGACTTAGGTCTGTGTATTTGCCCTGTCTGATAAACGCTGAAACCATTCTATGAAGCACACGGTGGCCCTTTTTGGAATAAAGATATTACGATATTTCCTTGAACATGTACTATTGAAAAGTTACACACTTTTAAAAATAGAATATTGAGCCAGCTTCCATTTCCAAAATTCGTAGAAACTGTCTCTGCAAAAAAAATGTGGTCTCAAGATACGTCGCGAAGCAAACATCAACTTGACATAATCGAACATGACTTTCCATCTTCTGTGTCTGTGAGCAATGCTGTGATTGAATGCATTTCAAGAGATAAATGAATCGTAATGCCTCATTGCTTGAAATTTACGATCGTTTCTTCTAATTCACACTGACTCAAGTACGTATTAAGTTTGAAGTTAAGTTGATTGGTGTAATCTCGACACAATTTATTTATTTTATTGTTAAAGTACACGTGCATAACCTCAAACCAGTCTGTCAGAAGTGAAATTAAATCTCATGAGATTGTAGAATTATTTACAAATGGGTGAGGTAAAGTGCGTTTACTAATCTGTAAGTTCACTCAGTCAGCAACGAATCAACTTCGAGTTTTCAAAATCCCACCCAAATTCTTGCAAATACTTGGTTGACAGTTATAACTTTTTTACAAAGCTCAAATCTTTCTTCAACTTGCTTTTCAAACTTTTTGCAATCCCTGGCAGCCAGCACATCATAATCCCAAATACATGTTGACAAGTGACACTAGTATGAAGTTTGACATGGCCTAAGATTAAGTAGAATGATAGTATTCAGGATAGTCTTGTCAGTATCGGCTTTGGCTAACTCGTCTTCGTCACCAGCCTTGGATGGTAGGATTACAATCTTAATCTTTTCTTGAGCTGAGAGTACGCTCGAGTGATAACTTAATTTTGTAGTGGTATTGCAAAAATGATGTGAACAGCACACTTCGTTGTAATGTTGTAAAGCATGCAATGATCTTTTTGTAATGACTCATACATAAAATCCTCACTGAATTCGTTCCTATTTTAAATGCAGTTGCAATCAATCGCAGCCTGTTAAGTAGAAAAACGTGAATAAAAGATGCTCTAACTCAATATTGACTTTCTAAAAATCAATACGTTGCAATCAATTTCGCAATCGAATCACGATGCAAAAATTCCAAACAGGTCTACACCGCACTGTCAACATTGTCAAGTGAAGTCCTAGATCCAATATCCTTTTTCCATTTTCAGCAAGCACAACGTCTGCAGCTGGCTGTGTTTGCATAAATATTCAACCAGCTCGACCTCAAGAACAATGCACAAAATGCAAATAGAAACAAATACGTATGTATTTGTAACCCCAACATTTTTCGTCTGACTGCCTGACTGAGATTTCCAAAAGTCATTTCATTCGACAACACGGCATTGTCATTGCCTTTGTCATCTTATTCCGATCCCTAAACTTAGTTGGGACATCAAAGGAATATCTAATTAAGGGACAACACCGCAAACGCTTCGAGCTCGGATTACAAAGTAAATCTAACTGTAACTGAACCGAGTGATAATCTAAATTAAGGAATTACTAAATCCGAAGCCTGCGGTGGCATCGATACTCTTAGATCTTTCTTCATTGTAATTTCACTTTGCATGCTTGACGCACATTTTAATTTAATATGTCATGCCGCCGGTGCGGACTCCCTTAAATCTTAACTAGCGACGAGGAGAAAAAGTACCTCCTCTGAAAACGGAAGGAACCGAACCGAAATTCTCCCGGGCATAAGTAAAGTTGAATATGTATGTAGCAAGCAAAAGCAAAGTACATACGTACGCCAGGCTGCAATAAACTTCTTGGTTCTTTGGCTATCGCGTGCAACAAACCTTTTATAAAATAAATTTCTCCTGGAGACTACTTTCTTTGCTTGCTCCTATCGTGAGAAACTCAATTTCCTTCGACAAAAGAAAAAGGAAATTACATCTCTGCCCTCTTGTAATATAATACAATGTGTGCGATTTATGGAAAAACGGATTATGAAACGAAATGAAACGCCTTGCCACGCCAACCCAACCTACTCATTCATTCATTCATTCTTCGTGTGTCTAACCCCGGACGGACGGAATTTTACTTCCAACACTTAAATTCGCACTTACTTTCACTTCAGTTCAAATCCTGGTCTAGTCAATATTAAGACTTTTGATGTTTTATGAGCCAGTGGGGAAAGGAGCTCGTGTATTCATAATACAAGGGGATTCTTTAATAGGTATTTGAACCAAAATTGAAGTAGCGCTCACCACTACGAACAATGTATTTCGTCGTGACTTCTCCTTACTCTGAGATTCATAGCTCATAAGATTCTTACTCGAGTTTATGTTTACACATTAGATTTTTTGTTTTTTAAAACAAAGTTCAGGTTCGCAGATCAGCAGGGTTCAGAATTCCTAGAGCCTTCAAAATTCAATGGTAGATCTGAAACTCCAAACACAGCATTCGAGTCGAATTTAGATTTACCTGACGTGATTGAAATTAGTGATTTTCAAATAGAAAAAAAAACGTTCTTCGCTCTGATCTAGAAGCAGCAAGCTCAAATTGATGTCACGCTAATGGTAGAATACAGCAACATCTCGACGAACTTTCTATTGCTGAAATATTTCCCCCTACATTGGTGAAAGTAAAGTAATGTCCCTAATTCAAATATCTATATTCAGGTCGCGGTAGCGTGGGCTTGATTTAGTGCCATCATTTTTCTTCCCGCTCCTGTGGGGAAAAGTTAATTGAAACCTCTTCCTGTAATGGCTAATGAATGCGGGCAGTTGAATCCGGCAGAGGTTACATGTACGCTCCATCAGGGTTCTTGCGAACACAGCGTCGTCGAGGAAAGTACGATATTCTGGTAAAAGTTAAAAAGAAGTTAGCAAAGATCAAGCTATTTCTAGCACGGGGAAAGTGATTTTCAGTTTAGAATAATGGTTTTCCGCAACCTGCAAATGATACCATTTAATAACAAATTTCATTGACGCTTTCGTATTCCAAATGAATTTATTGTTTCGCTATATCTATTTTCCATTTTTAACGGATAAACATTTAGAAATAAATCCAAATCCCCTGATCTTTTAAAGCTGGTCTGTAAGCTACAACTTCTACTTAAGGAAAGTTGGACCAGCGATAACAATATCTCAAACAAAGTAAAACAGAAACTAAAAGTAAGGAATGGAAGAACAAAACGAAAACCCTAAATTCTAGAAAAATACCAACCAGGGAATAACCAGTCGTCCAACTGCTCTGCAATCCACAATCCAGGGAAAGGCGAGCTCTAACTTAGAGTTACTGGAATGAGCCCCAGCCGTCTTGCTGCAACGCAACAACTGTTGTGCTGTGAGTTACAAGTTTACAAGTTACAAAACTACTCTTCCTGTTTAACTTTTGGAATATTTCTTTCAGGAAAATATTTTTTTTTGTGAAAGAAATCTTTTGAGTTTTCCTTCACACAATTTAGGTTTCAAAAGACCCTGGTTACATTTGCCTCACGTCACAAATTAAATAGGGCAAGGAAAAGCGAATTCCATTCCACGAAATTCTATCATTGTACTACTAGATGGTCATTCAAATTCAATTCATACAAATGTGAACCACTGTGTCATTTCTACTCCAGTGAAAAGGAATCCTACTTTCACTTCGTTCTCTGCAAAACCCAACCAAACCACCAAACCGAAAAACCTCAAACCATTGCGCAGAGCTTATCCTAAACCGTTCATCACACTGCAAACTTTTTAGTGATATTTTATTTTCTCTCTTGGATGCGTGCAGCAGTAGTTGGAGGAATCCAGTGCCTGATCTGTCTGCTATTCTGCCTCTGCTGTTCCCTCTCTTCTATCTCATGTGCCTTTTGTGGATTCACATCTTATCCCTCACCCACCAATAAATCTTTCCTCTTCTCTCGACTGGAACCTTCCAGTGTGTTGGAGGAGCAATGCTGGATGGAATTCCAGAGGAAAAGAGATTTTCTCTACCTATTCTTTATACACCTCGTAACTATGTGCGTACGTATGAACGATCCTTCGTATTTATTCTCCAATCCTTCCCTACTGGAGAATAAGAGGAAAGAAAAAACCAAGATCGAGTTTTTCTTCTGTTGCTTTCTTTTCGCACTTTCACTTCCTTTCTCCAGGCCTGGGCCCATGCCATGCTCAATCCACGTCCAAACTCACTGAAGTGGCGTGCAATGCAATGCTGCTACTCACTCAGTGTTTTACTTAACGTACTTCTCATGTTCTCTTTCCACCTTTCTGCTTTCTCCAAACCTTTTCTCCAGGCACAACTTCGAATTTCAATTCTTAACTTTGAGGGCTTGAGTCGAGTGTGAAGAAGGAATGAACCCTTTTTGCCTCCAAGCTACGAATGAAACGAACGTTAGAGAGAAGAAAACACAAGTCTCACAGTCTCAAATCTCAGCCATGCTCCGATTTCAATCAAATTCGCTATGCTATAGCTGTTAGCTTGGTTCATGGAATGGAAAGACATCAGAAATCTGAACCCGTACTACTTGATTCTATCCATGAAAGATTTCAAGATTCCCATGCACCACGTGCTGTGATGAAACGACATAGCCCTGTCATCATCTCTTTTCTCCACATTGCAATTCTGATTGCACGATACGATGTGTACGTACGAATACAAAAAAAATCCAGTCTAAATCCTATTGCCAACATCAACAAAATTTATTTTATTTCCTTGTGTTTGCAAATGTCTTTTGTTTACTTTTATTGCCAACTCAGGGCAAGGCATTTTGTTTGCAAGTATTGAATAGAAAAACGTTGTGATAATTTAAATACTGGAAAGTCCGGTATGCTTTGCTTTGATTTGCTCACACCTGTGGAGTACATACTACAATTTACATTTGAATCAGTCAGTTAAGTGGTTCTTTTGTTTTTGCTCCTCACAACGCTTTGCTGTATAAATCTGGGCACTTAAGGCAACAAAAGGCCGATGAGAAGGGGATATGTTGATGGTAATTATTGTCTTCTTCGAGTAGAGGCACAGTCAGAGTGGACATTCTGGCTGAGTGGATTAATGTCTTTTGGTCATTCTATTGTGTTAGTTTATTTGTATTGTAATAAGTGGAGTCATGTTGGACAGAATCGAGAAGAAGGGGCAAAAAAAAGTGGAAAATCTGGACCCCGGACAACAATGTACATAAAACGAGCTGAGAGGACATGTCAAACGGGTACGGCCCTTGCCGAGCTTGCACTTGCTGAAAGCAAAACGGAAAGGTAAACACACAGCAAAATACTTGTTTTCTTTGATTTCCCCTCTGTTCCGCACAGACATTAAAAAATATCCTGCTTTTCTCATCTATTCAATGAAAGTTGTGTACAATAAGAAGAGAGTCAATCAAATTAAATTTTTTACTGCAAAACTAAACTTCAAAGGATGGCATCACGTTCGATTTATTCACTCCGATATTCAGACTTTAGTTTTAGCCATATTGACCGTATTTAACGAATATTTAACTCTGAGGATAATTCCTTTGTTAAATGCAACAGTGCAATTGCAACATGCCCCTGAACCTGTGCCAAACTAGTCAATCAAGATTTGACGTGCATCAAATAATTTTTATGTCTAGGCAGCACACCTGCTTCTATACATATTTTATGTCAAAAGTTTCCGATTCAATAAATGTTGCAATTCCAATATGAAAAAAAAAGTGTCAACTTTGTTTTGCTTACCTCTTTTTTTCTTAGGAAAGAGTCAAATGTGAAAATGTGATATTCTTATTTCACGGCTATCAGTCGTGCAAGGAGCAAGACTTTTTGGTGTTTTTCGTGCCTCTCCTTCACTTGATTCCTTGACAGCTCAGTCAGTTGTCCTTCTCAACTTTACGTGCATGCAGCTAACAGCGAATCTTATTTTCTTCACGGTAATTTCACGTTTCACACAATTTTGCAAATGTCCAAATCGAATACCTTGCACCAAAAAATCCAAGCAGATTGGCTTTTTTCAAGGTAGAGTTACAAGATCCAAAGAACTCCTTGAACCCAAATTCACAGAGTTTTCATTTCATCCACTTGACTAATTTCTTGTAGTCAGAAAACACAAAAGTGTTTCTTGCACAAATGTAGTCTTTTATTTGTTCCGTCAGCAATTGCAACAACAATCAGTCACTGAACCTGAGCCCAACTGAATGAACCAAATTCACGATCGACTCAGTCATTCACTCAGAAACGAATCACGATAACCGGAAGACTGACTGATTGCAACTAAAAATTCACCCTTGGTAGTAGTACTTTCTGTTTATATTACTTATCAGACCAACCCCAGTGCAATCCAATAGTAATAGCACTTGCGTGCGTGCGTTGTTGGATACACAGAGATAAGAAATTATTGCACGTTTACGCAACGGTAACAATACAAAACCAAATAGCGAAGCTTCAGCTGATTGCTAAAAACTAAAGTGCGTCTAGTCGACTAGTGTTTCTGAGCTGATCTGATCTGACACTCATCAATCAGTCATCACACTCTCATTACCATAAACAATTCCAAAGTAGTACAGGAGTATCAGGACTCAGGATTGGGCTAACAGCATTTATAACTAGCCCAAGAGATGTGGAACCAGCAAGATATCGGTATTCTGTACTGTACTGTCAATGTGGTGTTATTGCTTTCGGTTGGTGTTTGGTTGAACACAATTAAGTAGTAAGTAGATTTTGGATGATGGGAAATTTAAACTATTAGTAGCTAGTTGCGTGCAATGGTCTTCTCTCTAGTCAATCCCATTAGCAGCTTGGATCATTTAAATGACTTTTTTGATAAATCAAAGATGCCTGCCTTTAATGAGTCTGGCACTCTTGGCTCCATCCAAGTCAAGTCACGTCCAAAAATCTCGTAGGGCACTTCACTTCAGAACCGTCAAGTCAGTCAGTGTTATATTTGTATCTCAAACTTTCACATGTAAAACGCACGTGTAGTTGAAAGTTGTTTTCACAATTCGCATCGCAAGCAGGGCACTACATTCACATACGTGCACTTTACTTTACTTTGGGTTTGTTTACACAACGTAATTTTAAATATTGAGTTAGAGTTAATTAGCAAGGCGGCAGAGCGATGCCTTTTCTTTTTACAGAGAAGAGTGTGTGTAATTTTGCGTGGGATTTAGCAGTGCAAATAAATGCAATTAGTTTTAATTAACAGCGTTTAGTTTCAGTTCGCCGCACGCTGATGATGACTGACACACACTTTGGAATTTATGACGTGAAGAAGATAAAAAATGTAAAATTGAATGGGTGAAGTTTTGCTTTAAAAAATGTCAATTGAATGTACGTAGAAATGCAAATTCAATCCAAAATCAGTCACACCTATGTGCATCAAAAAAGGACAACGACAAGCACTTTTGACTTTTGACGTTCCCACAAAACGACGAGATTTTGTTGTAATTAGTACACATTTGCTTTTTTGACGTTTGTTTTTCAGTCGGTCTCAGTTTGTTCAAGCAAAATGGGATTTCCGCTAATTTTCATTCAGCAAACTGAATTGAATTGTGAATTGATTACGTACGGTCGAGTACTTTTTTGACGGGCGTAATTTCAATTTCCAACACTTTGTTTGGGTGCGGTGAGTTGAATGTATTTATGTTTCACTTTGTCACTTCCGTCTGTCTGTCTTGCTAGCTAAGCTAGGGGTTCACACTTTTTGGGTTTCCAATTCAATGCCCAGTCAGGTCTGGCCCGACTTTTAGTAGTTCTTTTCTTCTTTTGTCCAGATTTTTACATGCACAAGAAAGAGAAGAATTTTTTTGACTAATTCGTTGAATTGTATTCGTTCGATGGGAAAATACCCGAGGTTCTCAGCAACAATGCTGGAACTTGAACTTGACTTGCTTTGCTTTGTTGGTTTGTAGAATCAGAGTCAGTTGTCAAAGACAAGCCGAGTGAGATGCGGATCGAGTTGAGGATCCTTTTTCAGAGTGTTGAATTTGGAGAGAGTACAAAATGCGTTAGCCCCTTCCTCTGCGGCAGCTCAGGCTGGACTGATGAAAATTCTCTGTGAGCACTCACTTCCCGTCCCAACCGCTCAACATTGGAGAGATGGGCTTTTGTTCAGTTCTACTACTTTACTCACTTTTAGGTGCATTTGCCTACTTTTAGTTTACTCCTGAAACCGAATTTCTCTGCAAATTGCAGACTACAAATTTATGAAATTTATAAACTTGATATATTTCACAAAGGACTTCCGCTCCAGCCAACCATTCCTGTAAATTCCTGCAATATTTTACTTACAGAAATTTGTGCAAATCGCAATATTGTTGCTCGTATTTTTTGAAATGATTAACCTGAGAGAAACCTTAGGTTAGTTCACAATGCACATGAATCGGGCATTGTCATTGTCCGATATTCGTAACTTCATCACTTTTGCATTTGATATACAGGGTGAACCGTAAAGAACGCAACCAATTTAAACAACTTTTTCAAAAAAACTGTTTGACCGATTGAACTGTGGTAAATTTCTAAATTAGGTACCACCGATTAAAGGATTTATCAACCATACCTCCAACCTCTAGAGTCATTTTTCATG